>JANIJG010025450.1:71791-93881 GCA_024611175.1 Megaceryle torquata
TATTTGGTTTGGAAGAAGAACAGAAAATATTATTGAGCGGTGATATGCAAAACATATAAACAAGTAATTAAGGATTCATTTGTACAAGCTGGAATGGTGGTTATAAATTAAGTATCTGTGGATTCCCATCTGTGTATTTACTACAAGCTTCCTGAACAGAAGAAATAATATTTTGCCCATCCCACAATCTACCAAGATGTTTGTCTTCAGGTAACCTCAGAGGACTGAACTCATCCAGTCTTTTCAAAAGACTTCTATCTGTTATATAAGGTCAGAATTAAGAGATGTTCTTCTGAACTTCCTTGCATTTTCCTCTTTGCTCTGTATTGCTTCCTTCATTACAGCAAAGTGTATGTAGTGTTTCGTATTATTCTTGATAAAGTTTTCCTCATCTCTTTAGCAAAAAATATTGAACAAGAGTGGTAAGAAAATCAGGATTTTAAAATCTTTTTTTTTTAATTGTAGCAATGAGACATAATTTAAGCAGAGGTAAATACAACAAAGCTTTAGGGTGCCTGGTTGCTTTATCTCTCTTTTTACAGTCTCCTTTAGTGGGACATTCCTAATGCAGATGAAAGAAAGCAGCTTGCCCCAGTCCACACTTCTGCTTTGCCTTTATTTTGCCTAGTCTGGCCAGTTTCAGATGTTGTGTATGTATGTTCATGGCATATTAGATTGCATATAGCATTTACAGTCATTATTTTAGTCCATTGCCTATATTCAATCCACATTTAGTCACAATCTCCATAATCAATTCTATGGCTCAAGTGCTTCAGGTTCGCAGGTTGCTTGAAGAAGACCCTTATGTGTTTCATTATGCAGCTTAAATATATACTTCATAGCCTTTCTCTCCTGAACAATGTAAAGAATTCCCAGAATTTCTTCAAGAAAATGCATCTAATTTGCAAATAGTGGAAATCTCATGTTCTCCCTCCACTGGTATCTGAAGTCAGTGGTGGTTTTGACTCCCTAAGCTTCTTTGCATGTGTGAAAAGAAAGTGACAGCTCCATTCTTTAAGATGAAGGGCAGTCTGTAATACCCCACTCTTCTGGCTCCATCAATTCAAGGTGTCCAGCAAGTCTGTTGTAGTGGCTGCCCTCTGGGTGGTGGTACAAGGAACACAGCGTAAAGTCTTGTGAAATTTGCCTTGGGTCCACGCTCAAAGTCTGGCTCTCCATTTGCTTGAAATGCTTCTTGTGTGCGTGCTAAGATCATGACTCCTTAAATTAGTAGTAAAATTAACAGATTTCTAGCAGTGGTTTGTCTTTTTGTGCATTCAACAAATGTGCTTTCTCTTTTAAACAAGGTTGTCTTCAGCCAGTAATATTTATCCCTACACAACTATATTTGGGCTTTCTTCTACTACAGATGTTTATTTTCATACGTCTGTTTTCATATTAATGCATTTTGCTTCATCTGTGGTCCCTCTATGTGTTATACTTTAATCAAACCATATATTTAATTGCTATTGATCATGTTTTCCTCTGTAATTGCATCAAACATGCCAATAGTAATTACATTTGATTCATCTCCAGTTTATGTTTCTTTTAGAAAATAATAGTCCTCAGCTGTTTCTGTGAAGATCCTTAGAGTGAAGAGCAGTTAAGAATTGCCTACTCAACAGGCCAAACATTAACTCAGTGTGAAGTTAATATCTCATGTTTTAACACATTTTGACTTAACATTTACAATTACAACAAATTGTCAACAAACACCAAAATAAATGCTAAAAGCTCATGTTCTCCATTTAATATATTCCCCATTCATGTTCATTGTGGGTTTCATATGTCAACAGTTATTTATTTCCTCAGGATTTTTTCTTTAATTTACCGTTACTTATTCTCTACTGTTTCTCTCTTGCACTGACCTTCTAAACAGGCATACAAAACCAACATACATTAAATGAGTTGCATTTCACAGAACAGAGTAATGTAGTGGTCTTTGTAATTATTCAACATGTCAGAATCTTTTAGGAGGAGAATACATTTAACCTTGTGTTCCTTAAATCTCTCTTTTTAGCAAATTTGTGTTCATGAAAACCCTTTATAAACTCTGTAATTAGGGCTACAAGTTCTTTGGTATCTTTAGTCTGGCCTCAGAGTCCTTTTAAAGCTTATATTGTCTTCTGGACTATTTATCTTAAGCACCTTTTATGCTTTCACCTATGCTGTTATTAGTTCTTTGCTTTAAGTGTTTTGGTTTAGTTCTCCAGTTAGGATATCAATTTCAGTATTAGGAAAACTGTGCCCATTGCATTCATTCACTGATGGAGATCTTCAGAAACTTCATGATGTTTCTGAGTCACAGAATCTCAGAACAGTTGAGGTGGGAAGGGGCATCACTTCATCCAACTCGCCCTAGGACAGGTTATTCAGGACTGTGTCCGGTTGGCTTTTCAATATCTTGAAATATGAAAACCCCACAACTTCCATAGTAAACCACTTCCAAAATTCAACTACACTCACAATAAAAAAGATTTTCTTATGTCCCAGTGGAGTTTCTTATTCTATCTTGTCCCATTGCCTCTTGTCCTTTCACTGGGCACTGCTGAGAAGACTGGCTCCATTTTCTTTACTCCGTCTCCTTAGGTATTTATACACATAGATATGATCCTCCCGATCCTCCTGAGCCTTTTCTTCTCCAGGATAAACAGCCCCAGCTCTCTCAGCCTCTTCCTCTATGTCAAAGCTCCAATCCCTTAATCATCTTTGTAGCCCTTCACTGCACTCACTCCTGTATGTTCATGTCTCTCTGTACTGGGGAAATTGGGACTGAAAACAGCACTCCAAATGTGTTCTCTGGTGCTTAGTAGAGGGGAATAATCAGCCCTCTTGACCTGCTGACAATGCTTTTCTTAATACACCCCAGGATGCTGCTGGCCTTTTTGCTTGCTGGAGTGCTTTGCTGGCTCATGGTCAATTTGTCCACTGGCATCCTCAGGTCCTTCTCTGAAAAGCTGCTCTCCAGGCAGTCAGCCCCCAGCATGTACTAGTGCATGGACTATTCTTCCTGAGAGACAGGACTTTGCATTGCCCTTTGCTGAACTTCATGAGGTTCCTGTTGGCCCAGTTCTCCATCCTGTCATAGTTCCCCCTGGTGTATCAGCCACTCCCTTCAGTTTAGCATCAGCTGCCAATTTGCTGAGCATGCACTCTGGTCATCATGCAGGTTATTAATTAAGAACATTAATGAACAGCACTGACTAAATTACTGCAGTACATCACACACTAATGACTGGCCTTTAGATGGGCTTTGTTTCACAGATCACAACCTTTTTGAGAACAGCAGTTCAGCTAGTTTTCTATCCACCTCACTGTTTCCTTTAGCTAGTCCATACTTCATTAGCTTGCCTATGAGGAGGTTATAGGACACAACATCAAAAGACTTACTAGAGTGAAGACAAACAACATCCACTGCTCCACTCATCCAACAAGCCAGTCATCTCATCAAGGAAGGCTCTCAGGTCAGTCAAGCATGATTGCCCCTCCATAAATCCCTGACTACTAGTCCTTCATGTTGGAAATGCTCTCCAGGATCACAGAATCACAGAATTGTCATGGTTGGAAAAGACCTCTAAGATCACCATGTGCAACTGTCAAAAAACAAACAAACAAACAAACAAACAAAAAAAGAAAATCCCCCCCCAAAAACCTCACCCAAAACATAACAAACCAAAACAACCCCCAAAAAATCACAACTGGCCCCACGCCCCCCTCACCATCCCACTAGAGAATGTCCTGAAGTGCCTTATCTACATGTTTTTTTAATACCTCCAGGGATGGTGACACCACCACTTCCCTGTGCAGCCCATTCCAGCGCCTGACTAGTCTTTCAGTAAAGAAATTGTTCCTAATAGCTACTTTAAACTTCCCCTGGTGCAACTTCAGGCCATTTCCTCTAGTCTTGTCATTATTTACTTGAGAGAAGAGGCCAACACCAGCCTCACTACTGCCTCCTTGCAGGTAGCTGTAGAGAGAAATTAGGTCTCCCCTCAGCTGCCTCTTCTCCGAACTAAACCAGCCTCTCCTCATAGAACTTGTTCTGCAGACCCTTCACCAGTTTGGATGGCCTTCTCTGAACTCACTCCAGCACCTCAATGTCTTTCTTGTATTGAGGGGCCCAGAACCAAACACAGTACTTGAGGTGTGGCCTCACCAGTGACAGGGTCATGAACACTTCCCTTCTCCTCCTGGACACACTATTTCTGATACAGGCCAGGATGCTGTTGGCCTTCTTGACCACTGGGCACACTGATGACTCATATTCAGCTGGGTGTTGACCAGCACCCCCAGGTCCTTTTCCACTGGGCAGTTTTCCAGCCATTCCTCCCCAAGCCTGTAGCATTGCCTGGGGTTGTTGTAACCAAAATGAAGGACCCAGCACTTGGCCTTGTTAAACTTCATACCACTGTCCTCGGCCCATTGATACAGCCTGTCCAGATCCCTCTGCAGAGCCTTCCTACCCTCCAGCAGATCAACACTCCCATAACCTTCTCAGGAATCAAAGTGAAGCTGACTTACCTGTAGCTTCCTGGATCCTACAGCTTGCCCTTCTTGAAAAGAGGAGTAACTTTGGCTTTCTTTCATGTCATGTCATGACCTTTCCAAGATTATTGAGAACCTTGCAATGACATAGGGTGAGTCCTTGTGTGAAGCCTGTTGGGCAGTTCTTTTTCTGACCTACTGCTTGCTGATCCATCTATATTAATAATTTTGTGGGTTTTCCTGCTGAGGTATCTTTTCAGTTTCCCACTTGGTTTGTAGATTTTTTTTTCTTCTCTCTTCTTTTCTTGATTATTTTGTTAGAAACATGAACTGTAGTAAAATACAAAACTTTACTATTCAACGTAATGTACTTCACCACTAAATGGTCAGTCATTCCTCCTGACACTGATTAATAAAGGTACCTTTAATTCATTGCCTTCATTCCCATACATGATATAAGCATAAAGTAACATTACTAGGAAATTGTTTGCCAAGAGTGTTATTTATGGCACTACTAACTTGACAATTTGCTAGGGTATGGCAGGTGAGGGTGTGTCAACTTTCTGTTTAATCAGGAACTTCTTAGACATGAGTGGTACTTTGATTAGCTATAAAATAATCTTGCTTTGGTATGATAACTTCACTACGGTATCTTCTGCCTGGAAGCTTTTATTATTATTTATTATTTATACTCAGCAGCATGAAGCTTTATTTCAAAAGGTTTCAATGCCTGAACTTACTGTGACCATGACTAATTTTATGCATCATATTTACAGGGTGCAAGTAAAAATTAAAACATGTTTTAGGCAAAAATAAATGCTGGAAAACACTGAAATGCAGCTAAATACAGAGCTACATGCATGGTAGAACTGGTGAATGCAAACTTTACAGAAATAATGCTCCGTTAGAGTACATATAGGTCAGTTTTGCTGCAGCTTTCATCGTAAACTAAATAATTACAAACACTCATAATTCTTCCAGCAATCAAAATATCAAGATGTCATCATTTTATGTTTGGTTCACTCAGTGACCTCAAGAAATGAATATATGTTCTGTTCAATACAGAGAATTAACGAGTAAAATGTAACAAAATATCAGTTTGCAGTCATAAAGCTTTGACATACTAATAGGGTACCATGAGGTAATGAACTGCCATGTGTCAGCTCCTGTGAGGTAACCGTCCATATACACATTCTTCCTCTCCTGCATATGCAATATAATCATAGGTAGTTTTTCTCTCAATTAAAGGATAGGCTACTTCACTTTTACTCAATGTAAGAGAACACATGCATAAAATTCAACATGGCAATTTACTATCTCCCAATCATTTGTGCATATTTCCTACATATCCATAAGAGTTCAAAGGCAAAGGATTACCTAGTCTAATATCCTGCAGAGCACTAGCAAACAAGTTTCACTCAGTACTTTCTAGAGTGATCTCAACAAATTTTTGAACTAGATTAGATACCTAGAAAGACATCCCACCATAAAGCACACCACTTAAAGTCATGTAATTTGAAGCACTTCCTAGCATGTCATTCAGTGTTCATTAAAAAATTACATATTTTGCTGAATTGGACCTCAAAACTGCAGAGGATGAAGAACAGTAATATTTCCTAATAAGCTATTTCAAAGGTTAGTTCACTTAATTTCTACTTGGAGTGCTTCTAGTATTATCTTCCAGGTACAATCCATCCTCTTTTCCTGCTCCTATATAAGTACTAGAATTGCCATAATCAGGCAGATAAAAAATCCAGCTAGCCCTGTGACAGAAGGTCAAAATGGTTGCTTAGGGACACAGCATCAGAAACAGAACAAGGGCAGAGCAATCTTTTGCAGGAATATTCTCCATATGTCCAGTTAGACCTGGCATCAGACCCTTCTTTGGGGCTACTGCACTTAAAGTCACAATGGACCTATCCTTCTTGAGTTTGTCCGGTCCCTTTTATTTAACTCCCTCTCCTCTCCTCCCTGCCCAATACTCAATTATTGTTACAGCTGAAGAAGAAAGCTCACAGCTGTAGAGCTGGCATGTTTGCCATGCATCCCAGTAAGTTGGCTGGATAGCACTCATATAAATGGGGAATGAATGGGTGCTCTATCCTCATTCTGCTCCAGCACTTAGGACTGAGATAACAGTTACTCCAATGCAAATAGGAGAACAATAAACAATAGGTCGCAGATTAGTTTCTTAAAATGCTGCATTTTAGTGCTTTGGATGCTGAGAATAGATGCTTGTCTAATTTACAGACAAGCAAAACCAAAAGGGCAATAGAATCTAGCTTTTCAACAGACTAACTGGAAGAAGCAAGTAAAGGCCCCTTTGGGGAGTGGTAACTAAGTAACTAACTAAATAGGTTGCAATTCAAGAAGATGAGAGATGGAGAAGGTCCCCAGGGTACTGGGAGACTGATTACCAATGCATTATATACGAGAGGAGTAGAAACCCAGAAGAAAGCAAGAGATGTCAAGGGCATTCCTATGTGAGCAAGACCTGCAGTGTTATTTGGAACGAAATTTCTGGAAAGACAGGCAAATTTTAATTTTTTTGAACAAAGATGCTGTTTCATAGTAATTATTTTGAGTATTTCCTAGCAAACAGGATGCTACATACATTTGTGTAAATTACTAGGATTGTCACTATTGGGCTCTATTTCTCTTTCTAACACAGAGAGGCTCTAAATATTGGCTATCCACTCTTACCAAAGGCAATTCATTTCTTCTTTATGTGCAAAGCTGAGAAATTTACCTTCCAAGCTTTTATAGAACTATGATCACAGTAATATTTGCATATTTTGCAGCACAATAAAACATATTTTTTGTCATGAAGTACCGAAGTGTGATGTGACATATGAGATTTATTATGGAGAGGTTAAACCCTGAGGGTTCAGCGTTGGGAGTTTTATTAAAAAATGTACCATGATTCAGTTTTTCCAGGGCACTGTTTAAAAATCAATGACACAACTACACCTGTAAAGTGAGAAAAGATCATGATACTATGACTACATTTTAACAGCTTCAACTGTGATATAATAACTTCCTTTTGTAGTAATATAATGTTACGCCTTTTAAGAAAAGTGTCATAGTAACTACTTTCAGGAAACGTTGGCCCCAGTCTGGATATTCTGGGGCATTTCACTCGAAATGGTTTACTCTGTCTGAGAAATGATTGATAATCTGATTAGCTATTCTCCCAAATACAATTTTCTCTAGAAAGTGTGAACCATGTTGTGTCTGAGACAGACATGGAAAAGTACTTACCCTCTTTCCAGAGAAAACAAGGACAGCTGTAAGCTCACCTTGCCTGCCCCCCATAAGGACTAAAACTAAACAGGAAATCTTGGTTTACTCTTTTATTGTTGTTTTAAGATGAAAACCAGCCAATTTCAAGGAGTTAGTGTCATATTTATACCAATAAAAACAGATGTGGAAATGCCAAAAAGCTTTAGTTTCAAGAGCTTTTCCTGTTACACGAAGCCCAGAGTTCTACTACCTGAACAGAATAGTATCGTTTGAAAAGAAGTTGTCTTTTTCTCCCCCTCCACTACTTCTATTAAGATGTAACTCCAAAATAACACCTTTCCAATGGTCAAAACCATGATTCTAAATTCACAGCTTAAATTTAATTATGGTCACTTCACAGGTATTTGCTTCTGCTAGCACTGTCCCTAAATTGAAGAGCTCTTTTCTCCCCATCGTGTTTTTCTCTTCCTCTTATGTCACTGTGTGTCACAGTGGCTAGTAATGTAGGTAAAACACCAGTACTAGGTGATCAATATTTGTAATTATTTTTCTTCAAAGGTCATGGCACAAGCAGCAAGAAATGTGCTGATGTCACATGTTTGGGAAGCATCAACAATGCAAACCAGGACTATGACTCTATGATTCTGTGACTAGAACATCATACAGATGTGTAATTTTAAGCAGTGGAAAAATCCCCATCAAATGAAAAGTAACCACTTAAAGTGCAAGATGATGTCCTTAAAGACTAAAAGCAGAAACTTTTGCTCAGAACTTTTGCTCTTTGTAGTTGTGGTTGGAAACAAGTTTTTGCACATATTGATCACATATGAACCAATAGGGATAGGCAACCAGGAACACATTGGGAAAGGCACTGCAGAGATACTGAATTATTTGCCATCCCACAGCAGCACTTAAATGCTTCAAATCTGAGGGGAGTGCAAAGAAAGACTGGGATATAAGGTAATGAAGAACCCATTTTCTCAGACATTTATTTGTTTAACTTCAATCTGTGTTTCATTTTGTGATTTCCCATGCAATTACAGTATTAGAGTAAAGTATTAAATACTTTAAATCTACTGAAAATCAAATGGAAAGATATTGGATGAAGATGCTGTGATTTAATTTTAGTTCTAACCACTACAGTGCTTTTATTTTACTAATTTTCCTTTTCCTCTGTACTTTTGCCAAGTGTGGAAATTAACATGAATCTCCATGTCAGTCTTCCCCTGCTGTGCAAGCAATTTCTAAACAACAGGTTGAACTGCATAAGCAAAACTTTCTTACTGCTGCAGCCAGGATGCTCCCAAGATGTGAAGTAATTTATGTACAGCTAAACTACATTTTCAACAGTGCTGTAAATATAAGAACAGTTTGAAGCTTTTATTTTAAAATTCCTCTTATTTGGGCAGAAGAACAGCACTCCAACAGTGGAGTCCATTTTCAGAAATTCCTCTTCTCATCAAAAATTCTCAGTGACTGTGACTGAGCCCTCAAAACTTTCCTCCAAAAATAGACCTTAGAAAGTTTGCCTTTTGTTGCTTTCTGAACAAATCCTCTCAAAAGGATCAGAGAGATTGCCCTCTGTCCTTGTGGTGATGAAGGCCAACCACATCTTGTGCTGTACTGGGACAAGTGTAGCCAGCAACTCAAATGAAGTGTTTGTTCTCTTTTATTTTGTACTTATGAGACCACATCTGATGTGCTGTGTTCAGTTTAGGGCTTCCTGTTAAAATAAGGACATGGACATATTGCAATGAACCCACTGGAGAGCCACCAAGGTGACTAGGAGGCTGGAACACATCACACATGAGGAGATGATGGAGCCCTGTTTGTCCAGCCTGTACAAGAAGACTGATGGGGGTTCTTCTGCTATTATAAGATGACAGAGACAGTTTCTTCTTGGTACAAGGTGCAAAAGTAAGAGGTAATAGTCCTACATGGCAACAATAGAAATTTTGATTGAATCTTAGAAGAAACACTGGAGAATGATCACACACTGAAACAGGTTGCCCATGCAAGTTGTGGAATCTCCATCTTTGAAGCTATTCAAAACTTGACTGGGCAAGGCCTTGAGAAGCTTGATCTAAATTCCAAGCTAGATCTAACTTCAAAGTCGTCCCTGCTTTGAGCAGAGTATGGGTCAGAAGACTCCTAGTGTTTACTTTCAACCTAAATTAGTCTTTGATTCTACCATAATCTGAGTTTGCAATTCTACCTCACCTTTGTAATCCTTTAGAAATGTATGGAAGAATCTACTGGTGTCATTTATTCTAAAAGATGATGAAGAGATTCTTCCCTCCTAGCATCGTACCTCTTTCCACTTGGGAAATTGTTGGGTTTTGGGTTTTTTTGCAATCCTACTCTTGTGACTCTTTTGACTGTGTTAAAAAGAAAACTTCACTGATGTTAACCTGCCTCTCCCTGGTGTTAGTATTAATAATATTCATCCCTTTCTTTCCAGATTCTATGTCACTCACAGCATGCCAGGATGCCTCCACAGACGAGACAACAGTATGGTCTCATCACAAACAAAACAAACAGCTTACTGGGCTGTATTGGCAGGTGAGTGGCTAGAAGAGAAAAGCAAGTTGTTACTCCCCTTTAGTTGATGCTAATGAGGCTGTACCTGGAATACAGTGTCCTGCTTCACCCACTCCCTGTCTCAGAAGGGATGATAAGAAACTTAAGAGTCCAGCAAAATAGCATGAAGATGGAAAGGATCCATGGACATAGCTCCACACATATGTGGGAAGAAATTGGTTTGGTTTGGTGAAGAAGAAAATGAGCCAGTAGAAGCCTGAAACTCTTTGAAGGGGAAATACGGAGGTGACAGAAACTTTTCATGGTAGTTGCAGATAGTTTTGCAAGGGGCAATAGCAGTGATGTGCAGTGTGAATAATTCCAGCTGGAGATTATGAAAAATGTCTTCACTAAGTGTGTAGTGCAGCACCAGGACAGAGAGGCTGCCTCTGTCTGGAAGATGGAGGTTTTCAGGACTAAACTAGACAAAGCCAATGCTGACCTGATCAGCTACTGAAAATTCCTCCTTCAATTAGGCAGGTGGACTGGGTGGTTGTCAGAAGTCTCTCCAACCAATATGTTTTTATTTCTGTAATTCACAATATCTTATATTGCATTGTTATCTCTCCTGCTGTGTTCTCTAGATATTTCAATTGTCCCCCTTTTCTAGAAAGGTAACTCCTGTTCTATCTAGAAAATGAGTCTTCTCTTTCTGCCTGTTCTTTGCTCATGCTTTTCTGTGATTTAAACCTGTTTTTCCCTTTTGACCTGTTGACATATGTTTTTTTGGTCATCCAACTCATTCAAGCACCTCTTCTCTATGTCATCTCACTTAATAGGGGTCTATAAATTTCAAGTGCCTGCACAGTCTTCTCTCTCCCTTCCTTTGCCCTCTATTTTCATATCGCTCTTTCACCAATCCTCCAGCTGCAGCGCTAATCCTCAGATCTTTTCTTCTGTCTGGCAACACCTCATCAGCAGGTAATTTCCATAAGGTACCTATTCAAGATGAGAAAATATCCTAAAGCTTCTGCATCAAGTCCTTTTCATGTCTGTTTCATTTTCAGTCAGATTTTATACATTAAATAAACTGTATTTCTCTGTCCCTTGCCTGGTTTTAATAAACTGTGGAGATTTTTTTGGATGTGTTATATTGAGTCAACAACAATCTGTGTGGACATGAAAATATATAGCAACTTATGAAGACTATCAAGTTTGTGAAAGATGATTTTGCCTGACCTTTTAAAGACATGTGGTGTTTAAATTAGTTCTGTGAGTAGGAGATCAATTCAGATCAAATTTCCCAAAATTTAAAGAGAAAATTGTACTTCCTTCATCTCAGCCTATAAAAACATTTTTTATGCTCTTTATTTCTTTGCTTTTATAGTCCCTGGACTTTCCTCAATATTGGCTACTTCCATTGTTAAATCTCAGCAGTTAACTGTCCATCAGTTGTGATTAAAAGCAGAACAGTTCAGCTGGCTCAGCTGCACACTGTCTGTGTAACTCAGCTGTCCTGGAGAAGACTGTAAACTACAAACTACAGCAAACCACAGATTCCACAGACTCTAACTAAGCCAACTACTGCCAACCATTGCAACCTTGTCTTTGATTTGAAATTAAGTGGGAAACTGAGAGACTGTGCCACAATTTTTGGTATGAGTTGAAGTTCCCTTAACTGAGGAGATTTAATGTCACCAGGTAGCTAGAACTGATATAGGTGGTTTGAGATATGACAACACATGACTAAGCAACACAAATTTCTAGTACCACAAAATCACTGCTATGTCATGATTTTCATGACATTTGCTGATTTTCTTTAATATACCAGTTCCTAGAGTCATAAGACTACAACAAAACCAGCAAACTTCACAGATTTTATGCATTGAGGATGTTAACTTCAGTCTTCTGCTAGTGGCGTACTTTGAACAAATCTATTTACCTTGAGTCACTCCCAGCCCTAAAGATCCATTAATTGAACTACTTTGCTCATGAAAACCAGCAATTATAGTATTTGATTTATGCATATTTACCACAATAAAATAAAATACAAAAAGTTCATGCATCACCCTATCCCAGACTATACTTATGGACTTTTATTTTTGGAATGGTGGTTCAATGATAATTGAGATCTAGATAACACATCTAAAAAAGGAGTCTTCTAACTTTCATTCCTAGTTTTGTTTGCCACGTAATTCTATGTCTCTTTTCACTACCTTTATAGTAACAGTCTTTCAATATTTTGGAATAGCACTAGAATATCATGTCATAACATGAAGACTATGTTATTTGTAGAAGCACAAACGACACCATCTGAGCTCACACTGCAGGTCTGTTCCAATAACTGGATACCAAAAGGCCTTTTAAGAATATGCTGTAATAAAAACTGCCATTTTCTTTCTGTTCTGTCTTGTTTATGCCTCACCACAGCTTTATGTGCTAATTTTCTGTAAATCTTAGCCTTTGAAACACAGAAACATAATTTGATCACAAAAGAATTAAGGAAATATACTGATGCATTAGCCAATATAGTGACCACAGGATCCTCATAGTGATCCTCTTAGGCCCTAAGTCCTTTATCATCATGATTTGAAGAAAACTTCTGTAAAAATATGATGTGACTCATGAAGGGCATTATGGCTTTTGTCTGACCTTTTGTGGGCTCAGGGGATTTAAATTAGATCTGTAAGTAAAGAGCAATTCAGATAAAGATACTTGAATGAGTAAATGTCTTGCAGAAAAACAGAACTATTTTATACAGGCTAAAGCTGAATTCTTTATGCTTTATTTATGCTGAGTTGATTTTCTTTTTCAAGAGAAAAGAACATTTGATGAGGTAGAAGCCCCACCTTTTTCCTCTCATACAAGATTTGCAATTAAAGCACTGTAAGAGTCAGGAAAATAAGTCAAATTCAATGTAAAGGCTAATCAGTTATTTTTTGTGCATTAGGCATTTAAAAATAGATTTTAAAATTTATGGGGAGTTATCTGCTCCTTTTTAGCTAATTTAACACAGAGCACAACAAACAAATTTAGCAAGCAGTAGGAAGTAGGAATTACAAGATTCAAAACTGTGATAATAAACAAATTAAGATAATTCAAGTAGGCAACCTCTGTTCACAGTTAATCACTGCCTCAGCTTTATGGAACACGGTTTAGAAAGTAGCCCATGTAGAAGGACTTGGGGGTTCTGGCAAATGAGAAGCTGGACATACGCCAACAATGCATACTTGCAGCCCAAAAAGCCAATCGCATCCTGGGCTGCACCAAAAGAAGTGTGGCTAGCAGATCAAGAGAGGTGATTCTCCCCCTCTACTCTGCTCTGGTGAGACACCACCTGGAGTACTGCATCCAGCTCTGGAGCACTCAGCACAGGAAGGATGTGGACATGATGGAGCGAGTCCAGAGGAGGCCATGAGGATTATCAGGGGGCTGGAGCACCTCTCCTACGAGGACAGGCTGAGGGAGCTGGGATTGTTCGGCCTGGAGAAGAGAAGGCTCCAGGGAGACCTAACAGCATCCTTCCAGTACCTGAGGGGGGAGGGGTTACAAGAAAGCTGGGAAGGGACTATCTACAAGGGCACATAGCGATAGGATGAGGGACAATGGTTTTAAAGTGGAGAAGGGCAGATTTAGATCGGACATTAGGAAGAAGTTCTTTACTATGAGGATTGTGGAACTCTGGAACAGGTTGCCCAGGGAGGTGGTGGAGGCCCCATCCCTGAAGACATTCCAGGTCAGGCTTGATGGGGCTCTGAGCAATCTGATCTAGTTGAGGATGTCCCTGCTCACTGCAGGAGGGTTGGACTAGGTGACCTTTAACCCAAGGCATTCTATGATTCTGTAATTTCACTCAATTCCTGTATTATAAGCACAGTTAATTGCACAAGAAAACTAAGCAATGTTTTACAAAACCTGAAAGTCTTTTAAAACTGTCTGCTTTCTGGGATTGTCTGCCAGCCTACTACCATTACATAACCAAATGATAATTTTCAGCTGTAGGTATTAATGAAAGCTATAAATAATATACTATTCAGTGACCAAAATTAAGCCCCTGTAATGATAGTTTTAAAATTATATCATCTTCTAAATAAGTAACTGGTATCAAAGACAAGAACGTGTTGGAGAGAGAAGACTGCACAGAAGATTGCTTCTGTATATTAAGAACAACATGAAGCACTTCACATTTAGTTGTCTACTCCTAAATTTGCCCTAAAGGTCACAGAATTAATTCTAATACCTGTGGACATCTTCAAGACATTTTGTTACTATGAGTCATTGAATGGCTGGCTGTGACAACAAGATAAATACTACAAGACCAGAAATCCGTAACCAAACTATAAATTTGTATGTCTCATGAGTGAAAAGGTTCACAACAAACCAGGTATTTGAGACAGGATTTAATTTCAAATCTTTCCTCACCAATAATCACCAGCCTTTATCATCTTTGTGCTCTTAATTAGTTTGTGGACTACACCAATGAACTGAAGGCTTTGTCTATGGTAGTGAATTACACAAGGCTTGTGTGCATTCCCAGACACTGGAATATGACTACTCTGAAATTATTAGACCTGTCCCTGGCATGCTTTTGGCCTGTACCAACTAGCAGTCTCCCAAGCAATTCCCAGGCACGGTCTGGGAGTTAGAACATCCCACAGACCATTACCACCCAAGGATTTGCATCCAGCCACCCTGTTCTGGAGGCTGGCTGTTTTTGTTTACTGGTGTTACTTGTGAGTCAGTCCATGCCAGTTGGCTTCCGTGCATGGGAATAGTCTTGGGAACAGTTTTATTTGCTAGGATAGACATACTCCTATCTTTTTCCCACTAATGCTGAGGACAAGTAGGAGGCTTCAGGAAAGTAAAAACCAAATCAATAAAGTTTCATTCAGTTTGAGTAACTTATGAGAGCCACATCCACAAGGATGGGGTTTTTTCCCTTCTTTTTTTTTCCACAAGTCACCTTCCCCTGTTATTTTAATCTCACGCAACAAAGGCGACACAGCATTCAGCTAAAGTCAGAAACAGTTTGTGGTGCAGCCTTTTTCTCCTGTATTTTTATTAATCCCATGCAGAATGTCAGGATGAAGTTATGTTTAAAGGCAGAATATGTCCATATTCAATATTCTGAGGAATCAGAAATAAGTGTTCACCACTTCAAGTCCTGTTCTGGAAGCCAAGAGACCAGAACATTAACTCTTGCTCTTGCACAGAATTCCTATCTTGTGGGAAAACTGTTTACAGCCCAGTCCATAATGTCTAAACTGTTAGGCTACAGGATTATGCATCCTCTCTGCCTGCAACACAATCCATTTAAGACTGCAATAAGATGATGATGCCCCAAAGCAGATCACCAAGTACCCTACTGGTTAAGGCAGCCCTAAAGAGATGTCAATTTTAAATTCTTCCAGCTGAAGACAAACAAAAGGTCTCACATTTGCAGGCAGAATGCTCTAGCCATTATACATTACAGCCAAGGTTTACTTGCTCCCTTCCTACTTGTCAGTGCTCTCAGAGGAAAGTTAGATTCTTATCTTGCAGTCTTGATATAGATATGCAAGTCCCATACAGAATGAGTTTTCAGACAAACCTACATGTTTTCAGTACTCTGGGGATATTTTTAAGTGGCTTTTTAGAACATGACACTTTTAGGTTATCCTAAGTTTGTCTGGTCCACAAATTCTGGGCTTTGGATTTCATTCTTGAGTCCCAATCTCATAAAATGGAGCTGTGCTGCATTGAAATTACGGGCACCTAATTGCTGTAATAGCTCCAGCTTTCAGGTCTCTGCTGTATTTACACTGTCTTGTTACTTGGGGCCAGAGTTGAACTACCCTGGGAACCGCCTGCATGTTGACTATCACTTTGATTCTTATCTGGAAAATCAAGGTGCCTCCCCATAAAAGAAATATGAGGCAGAGAGCAGGACTGGCTAGTACCTGAGCTCCTGCTCCTCCAGGCAATACAGACACAGCTCAAACCATTCAGTTCTTGGAATTCAAACACAATTTCAAAGTTGGGAGGAACAAAGCATTGTCTTAATTCCCCATGTGTAATATGGGGAGTAGCAGAAGTTTTCTACCTTATAGGGATCATCTAGCTAATATGTTCCCATTTTGGAGTCACTCAGGCAATACACCATGGGAACCATACAAAAGACGCAGACAAAACAATGAAACATCTTTGGTGGTGCAGAGGGGGCTGAACAAAGAAGGCAGTAATGCATCATGGATCACTAATTCTCAGGACAGACTCACACTGTCCTAAATCTGGTGAAAGCTTCTGTATGTACACCAGCTGAGTGTAGCTGAAGGGCAAGGTACTTGCAGCTCTGTGTCACGGGAGCAGAGCAGAACAGAAGTCAACAAAGCAGGCTGGATGCCAGCTGAGTCCCCAGTGCCAGGGGAATTCTCAGCTGGGAGCACCTGGCTGCCTTCCAGCCTTGCTCCTCTGCATATATGTATATATATATGTATATATGTGTATATATGTATAGCAGAACTTTTAAAGGAATAAATATCTTCCCTATGTCTTCTAGTTTGACTGAGATTTTTATCTCCTATCTAGTCTAGTATAGAATAAACCTGCAGCTGCCTAATCTGTGATTACCCTCAGCTTTCACATAAACCAGATTGTTAAGCAATCATGTTGACAAAAATTTCAATGCTTCTCAGAAAAAATGAAGGCTAAATATCCCAACATTGTAATGATTGCAATATCTGTACTGGAGCAGAAATATAGGTAGGCACTCCAAAGATCAGCAATAACAGAAAATATCTTCTCGCTCTTAGCACAGAAATACGTGGGTGAAGGTATTGGCTAAAAGCAGGAGGGAAGCAGGAATACCTAAATGGATTTCAAGATAAAAGTGTTCATTTCTTCCACCCTAAAAAAATTCCCTACTTTACTAGTTACCAGGTGTTTCTGATTTAATTCATTTCATTAACTTCTTACAACTTGTTCAGCCAGCTCTGCAGACAATTGATTTTTATTACTACATGCCTCAGTGACTTTTTACACTAGATTTTTTTCCACTGACTATACAGCTCTTCAAATCTCTTCAAAATTATATTTTCTTTTGTTTCTGTCATCTCAGAGTTTAGTCTGTCTTTTCCATCAGTTTTATCACTTATTTAGCACATTCTTCTATAAAGCAAATACAATAGATATTCTATAAAATGAATAATTCTATAACATGAATAACACCAAATATTTTTATATATATATATGGTTGCTGCTTTCAGAGGTGTGATTTCAAAGTTTTCATTATGGTGTTGTTTCTGATGAAAACTGCTGACAAGACAGAAAAATATCCTGATTATGATATTGCAACTATTTGATATATATTGGACATGTGAAACAACAATATTTGCAAAACACTTTTGAATAATAAAGGAGCTTTTAAGATCTGCAACTGAGAATATGTGATGGTGCTGAAACTTCTTAATCAGACTGTTTTCACCCTTAATTACACAGGCAGAGTTCACACTCATACCTGCTGTTAAGATGCCTAACTTTTCCCATTATAAGACCATTTTCAATTTCATCTCCAATTTAACTGTGAGGGTTGCTCTTTTCTGGGATGTCATCTTCAGATTTAAATCAAAGGAAAAAAAAAAAAGAGTCGGTATTTCAGACAAGATGGTTTTTTTAATCATGTGGGGGATAACAGGTCACTTACTTCATATGGACTCTCACTTACTTCATTTTAAAAAAATCAGTTATCTGCATCCTTTAAAACAAGAACCTGAAAATCAGCAGACTTTAACTTGCTGAAATTTCCTAGGCAGGCATCTGTATTTGGCCAAACTATGAGCCCAAGAAAAATCAGACAATACACACTGACACAAGTGGAAGGGTATTAACAATTTGTATCTGACATTTTTGAAGATTCCCACTTGTTTTTTACCTCTGGCAAATCACCATGAGTAAAAAAAAAAAAGACAGCTTGGAAAGGCAAGCACCAACAAAGTAGGTAGGATGATGTGGACAGAGGTTGTAGCAATGCGGCATATGAAGCAGAAGAAGAGACAAGCTTGGTAAGACATGCAATGCCAGTGAGCACTGAAAAAAGAGCAAATATTAACAAGAAAAAAAACCCCAAGAAAATACTGGGAAGTAGGATAGGAGGCAACAGCTATTTAAATGCTGCAGGATTTAAATCATGACTCCAAGACTCGACACTTTTCTGCTCTTTGGTAAATAATTGTGAGGTGAACTGCCATAATTCTCCATTCCTTTCTATTCATGTGTCCACAAATATGATAAACCATTTTTTTTACTTTGGTAATAAAATAACAATGAAGTTCTGTGCCAATGACCTAGACAGCCCAGGCATATAACTCACATGGAAGATGAGCATGCAGTTGTTCTAACCTCCCCCAAGGAAAGTCAGCATCAGGTTTCTGTGCAGTTGACTGCATACCTGGAAACTGAGTCAAGACATATGCTATTACAAAATCATTTGTTCTTCCCAGGAAAGTGATATTACCTGGTTCATGTTACATGGGGATAAATTAAAGCAACAATTCTGAAACACCCTTCGTGAAAGAAATGATGTTTTAAATTAGCGGTGTTGAGTGCTCATCTGTGAAGATCTACGTATGAAATTGTTGTTTTTTAATTAGGATGATTTTACACTTTATTCTTTTTTTCATCCCCTCTCAGAGAATTTGGAATCAGGAAGTTCAGTTTTTTTAACCTTGAGTTTGTCCTTAATTTTCTGTATGACTTTTGAAAATTCAGTAAACACTGCTGCCTTGCCTGTATAGATATGAGTGTATGTGAACTACCAGCAACTTACAGAGCTTTCCATATATACGCTGGCAACTACATTTAGCCCAGGTCAGCAGATGCTCAATGTAGCAAAGACTACAATTAACATCAATACTCAATATCTGTCTTTAATGTAACACAGCTTGGCATTTACGCTTTCCTTCTCCTGCACTGACAACTCACACAACCCCGATGTTTCACGGTCATCTGCCACCTAACTAACACTTTGTTAAGTAGAACACCTGCAGTGATTTTAACCACAGCCCATGGTAATTTAGCCACTAATGTTCTACATTAAACCAGCAGTCATAAACTGGTTGGAAACAATCTGGTCGTCTCAGTCCTATGGGGTTTTAAGATGGAAAATAGACAAACAGTTGGTTTCTCCTCCTTATTCAAATAAGGAAGAATATTGGAATAAAGATTTGTTATGATGCTGACTGATGTAGTTTTAAGCTGGTATATTCTTCAAATAGTGATAAAGATTATAAAGAAAAAATCATTCAAATAGCTGTACTCCTATGTCAACTGGAACTTATTATGGGTTTTGTTTAATTTAGAGTCCCAGAGAGTCATCCAAAAGCTTCATGTGGAGTTGGACTCTGAAATATATTAAAAGATATGTGTTTATAATTCGCATTTCAGCAAAATAGTTGAGAGAAAAGGGCACACAATAGCTGAAAAATTGCAAATGCAAATGAGTATCAAAATAATTTTATTTGGTTAAAAAAAACCCAACTTACACAACCCAGTATTTTGCATTGCCTCGTGGTCATATGCCTTGCAACATCTCTGTTCACAGAACTGCTGGGCAGCATTCACCAAGGCTTTGGATGCCTTCCGGGACCAATAGCAGCTATTAGCAGGCATTCTGTTTAGTATCTTAGTAACTCTATTTCCCTATTTTTATGTTTTTTACCTTTTGACTTTTCCTTCAACTTTTTTTTTTTTAAATATGATTATGATGATTACTGTTATTTCTTGCCCCTAATGATAATTTAGCTTCTTCCTGGTTCCTTTTTCTGTAGCTTCTCCCCTATCATTGCAAACAGCTCCTTTCAGTCTAAACTGTTGTAGCTTAAGTCATATATGGAAGTTATCCTATATCTCTGATCACCCTTGTTGACCTTGACTAAATCTTCTGCAGTCCCTTGTATTTTTTTTGAGTTGGTAGGGAAGGACAAGGCAAAACTGCACAACGTATTACAGATATGGCAAAACCACACATTTACATAATGGCAGAGTTGACACTCCCTCTTTTGTTCTTCTTTATTCTTCTCCTAACGACTCCTAACATTTGTTTTACTCTTTTGATTACTACTGAGAACTAAGTGATGTTTCTGTGTGAATATCGTAACTCCCAGCTCTCACTCCAGTCAGCTCAGTGTTCATGTAAATAAAGTTAGGATTTCTTAGCCTTATGTACATTACTGTACATTTACCTATGCTGAATTTCAGCTGTCATTTTACTGCTCAGTCACTAAGTTTTACTACCCTGGATAAATTAATATCATCAAACCTGATTACCTCACCATTAATGTGCTTTTTAAAGTCATTTATGAGCGTGTTGAACAGAAAAGGCCCTAGCATAGATCTTATGGAACCTCATCTGTCACCACCTTCCACTGCGAAAGCTGACCATTTATTCCTGTCTTCTCAAACATTTAGCCATACAAGGATCTTTCCTCTCATGACTTGGAAAAAGCAGAGAGAAGAGGAGAGGAAAGAGGAGATGAGGAAGGAGGATGGGGGGTAAAAAGGCAACAGAAAACAGAAACCTTGGCCTATGATAAGGCATCTAGACCACACAGCACAAAAACAGGAAATTAAATGCCAAGTACACAGTAAGGCACCAGAGAACCTGGTAGATTATGAAGGTTCCTATATTATTAGTTGAGAATAGAGAGAAAAATTGCAGCCACAAAAAGACACATTAAAATTACAAAATCCATGATCATAAAACCACAAAGATCATGTAATTACTCAAAAAAAAAGAAAAAAAAAGAAAAAAAAGAAAAAAAAAAGAAAAAAAGATGCACAAAGAACACATACAGAGAAAGCCTGGAGGCTGCAGTTCCAGGTAGTAGAGATAACAGAGAAACAAATGCCACTGAAAGAAATCATGAAATTTTTATATTAAATTTCTGACAAATCATTTAAAACATATTCAAAAGCAAAGCAAACCCAACACCCCATACTGTCTAGAGCAGGTAATAACTATGGCATCCCTGCAGCAAAGCTGCTGGAAAATTAGCAGGTGATATTTGAAGGACTCACTGTCTCCAGATGTGTTACTCCCACAAACAGAAAATACAGGTCAGCCAGTGGAGTACCTGCATCACAGGGTATACATTACATAAATAAAAGAAAAATGGGAGAGGAAAATCTGATAGAAAAGACACAGCTCTAGGCACACAGAACCTCAGACTGAACAATGAGACAGTGGCAACTGCACATTTAGGAAAGCTGCACAAGAAAATTGTGATACCTGTGTTGAGTTTTAAACATGGAATGAGCCTTTAAATTCTAGTGTAGGAGCCAACCTAGATAACATGGTTCTGTAGGAATTCATAGCAATCCAATTAGAACTCAAACACTGATAACAAATGTAACTTCTATCCTTTAAATGATCAGTTTGAATTAGTGCTCAGCTGGCAGCAAGTCAAAGTCACACAGACGTGAGGTATCTAAATTCATCAGCATATACTGAAAGAAGCTGCTAGACTCGGTGTTGCTCTTGTTAGTCCAGTCCCAAAATACGCTAAGATTTCACCTTTAATACAGCTGTACTATTCTCAATATACTGTAGTACAACACTATAATACCTCACTGTGATGAATTTTCTCTTAAAATACTGAACTGTACATGCAGCCTTATGGCTGCCAATGAGAATTTTATGGATTTATTCAAGTGACTAACAGTATTTTCAGTATTTTAATTTACCTTTTTAATCTGGTCGCTTCACAGGTATCACAGGGGTATCACAGAGCGTCAGGGGTTGGAAGGGACCTTGGAGATCTTTGAGTCCAACCCCCCTGCCAGAGCAGGACCATACAATCCAGCACAG
>JANIJG010025451.1:0-27626 GCA_024611175.1 Megaceryle torquata
GAATACTGCATCCAGCTCTGGAGCCCTCAGCACAAGAAGGACAAGAACCTGATGGAGAGAGTCCAAAGGAGGGCCACGAAGATGATCAGGGGGCTGGAGCACCTCTTCTACGAGGACAGGCTGAGGGAGCTGGGATTATTCAGTCTGGAGAAAAGAAGGCTCCAGGGAGACCTAATAGCCACCTTCCAGTACCTGAA
Source organism: Megaceryle torquata (assembly GCA_024611175.1). Taxonomy (NCBI): domain Eukaryota; kingdom Metazoa; phylum Chordata; class Aves; order Coraciiformes; family Cerylidae; genus Megaceryle; species Megaceryle torquata. The sequence continues at coordinate 198 of JANIJG010025451.1, forward strand.
GGCCTGGACAAGGCCTGTTTACAAAGGCCTGGAGTAAAAGGATGAAGGGCAATAGCTTTAAATTAGAAAAGAGTGGATTTAGATTGGAGGTAAGGGAGAAGTTCTTTACCATGAGAGTGGTGGAGCACTGGAACAGGTTGTCCAGGGAGGTGATTGTGGCCCCATCCCTGGAGACACTCCAAGGTGGGGCTTGACAGAGCTCTGAGAAACCTGCTCTAGTTGATGATGTCCCTGCTCTCAGCAGGGGGTTGGACTAGATGACCTCTAGACGTCCCTTCCACCCCAGACATTCCTATGTTTCTATCCCCAAACGGACCTTCTGTGTTTGTTAATACAAGGTCTAGCAGTACACCCTTCCTTGTTGGCACTTCCAACACATACATCAGGAAGTGTATTGCATGAGCCCTCTGGACTGAGTATGCCTCACTGTGTAGCCTTTCCAACAAATAGTCTGATTGAAGTCACCCATGATCACCAGGGCATGTGATCTTGAGGCTACTTCCAGCTGCCTGTAGAAGGCCTTGTCAACATCTTCCTGACTTTGTGGCCTGTAGTAGACACCCACAACAGTTTCACCTAAATTTGTGTGCCCCTTAAGCTTTCAACACATTCTTCACCCTGCCCCAGGGAGAGGTCAATGCACTTCAGTTGCTCACACACAGAGCGACCCCACCTCACCTTGCTGTTCTGTCTTTCCTAAAGAGTACTTAAAAGGAGGACAAGGCTGGAACAAAACTATTCCGATTCCCTCCTCTTTCTAAAGAGACACAATGAAAGGAGTGGGGAAACCAGGGTGCCAATGCCTGACATTCACAGTGTTTGCAGTCAATTTTCTGAAAGTAAGCAAGCAAGGGGATGTCATAAAAAGATCGATGTGCATTTTTTAATAGGAATCTAAGCTAACTTCTACTGTTCAACTTCCCACCCCTGCCAAGGCAAAGCTACCACTACGGGATTTCACAAGACAAACTCCGTTACAGTATTAAGAGATCTGCCTGTATCTCCTATGGACAGATGGGTCCACCAACCCACCACAGAAATGCATTTGAGTATATGACAAATTAGCTCTAAGACTAGAGGCTAAATTTTTCTTCCCTTGGTGGAAGTGGGAACCAGTGTCCTGGTCAGAGCTGCATCTTTGCTTAAAATTAGTCTTTATTCTGCTACTTCAGTAAGTTTGGTATTTGATATGAACCTCAAAGCCTCTGTTTTATCTTTCAACTTACATATGCAGTTGATACAGCCATGTCATGGAATAAAATAATCATGCAGGAAACTAGAGCTGTTACTGGGCAATCACATGACCACACTACAATCACCTTCTCTCATAACACTTGTAAGCTTTCCTTTTGCTTTCTTGCTTAAAATTAGGTTGTTAATAAAAGAATGCAGGATGCTTTTCATCTGTCCTAGTTAGTTTGTAAAGCACTTCTGACTATTTCTAAAGCAAACAGTTAATAAGTAAGAAGTTTCAGCACACTCAGACCTCAAATTCCTAGCCCTTGTAGCTGTTGGGAGGAAGTAAAGTATACCCCCTGTGCTCTCACTTCATTCCCATTAACACTTTTAGATGAAAGAAATCAGGTATGGTGGCTTGTTCCAGCCAAGCCTGAGCCCTTCAACATTTCAGGCACAAGATGAAAAACACATTTATAGCCTTCCAGGAAGGCACACCATAAATAGGAAGAGTTTGGTAAAAGCTGCAGAAGGGCCTCCTGCAGGTCCTGACTTACTCTGTCTTATTACCACACCCCACCTCTCTTGATCTTACTTCCTATTTATCTAATGAAGTATCATCTATTCAGTGGTATAATTCCTTTTTCCCCTCCTCTTCCCTCCATCTGCCTGATAAACCAGGAGCTTTCTTTATGTGCCCCACAGTGGGGGCAGGAACAGCAAAATGAAAAGGCTAAAGGAAAAGAGGCTGCAAGCACTCAAACTGTTTCATGGATAGCAAGATGACATGTGTACATGCCTAGGCCAAGCTTTTTAAAGCTTACTGAAACAGTCCCGGTTTTGGTTGCAAAAAACTGCTGTGATCCTGTTCTTAAGGGGTACTGCAATCAGTGATGTGCATCGTTTCACAGAGCTATTACTTTTTGGCCTACCAATGCAAAATTTAATGTCACTAACACTGACACCAAGTAGTAGCTCCACAGATGAGAAACAGGAGCACAAAGCATCAGCCAGTGTATCCTGCCAAACCCCTCGATGAGCAAAACACAAGGCACTGGCATTGGGTATCACCAAAATGGCCCTCAAATAGGAGCAGTATTTGGTGCAGCTATCTGATACTGAGTTAACAGCCCCACTGAGAGGCAGAATTTGTTACCTCCAGCTTGGAGTTATCAGAGGGTTGCTATGTCACCCTTGAGATCCAAGCTAATATTTTGGCTCCGGTTATCAGAGTGCAATGTGGATCCCTGGCACCAGCTCAACGGGACAGGATGCTCCATTGCATGGTGTAGACACACAATTAAAACTGCAAGGGTAAAAGAAATAGCTGGTTTTGTATTTCTCAGCTGGTGAATATTGTGCTTAATTATTTTCTCCCTCCAAGATAAGAAACAGTATTCCCTAATGTTCCAAAATGGCTGGAGGCTCATTCCAGCAATGGACACACTTCTTCTAACACAGTTAAATGCTGCTAACTTGAGTTTAAGAATCGGCCCTGGGCAGATCCAAATCAAACTTGTGGCTTTGAGGAGAAGAACAATAACCACCACTGGATTCTCATGCAAGTGGTGCCTTCTAAGTATGACAGAGTTACAGAAACCTTACCTATAACTACAATCAAGTCCACAGATGCAACTTCTTGCCTGCTTTTGTACCTTGAGATGAAGGCTAGGAGGAAGTGGCCAATTTATGCAAAGGTGCACAGAAGTCAGGAACAGACATGTGCTTTCCCTGTCCTGGCCCTCCACAGGCCTCCCCCCAACATACTTATCTTTTTGGGGGGATTTTTTCTTTATTCTTCCAGTGCACTTGAACACAAACCAGCAGCTCCTGCCAAGCCCAGCAGCCAGAGATGCAGTGCAGTACAAAACCAACTATTTTGGGTTTGGTCAAAAGGTAAACTGTGCATCTAAAGTCCAAAGCAGGTATGAGCTAAGCACAGACAACTCTGCTTCTTTAATGCCCAAAGCTTTAACTGAAGCAAACACCATAAATCCAGATCTAACTACACCTTAAAAAATTAAAAACAAAAAAAGAAAATCAAATCACAAATTCAAGAACACAGCCTTAGCTGAAAGATTCTTCCAGTCCCATTGTACTCTCCCAGATTAACCTTTAAAGCTTTAGCCAGACTAAGATACATTGCTATTTATATACTACACATAGTTTTCAGTATAATACATCACAGAATAAAATTCATGGAGAACAGGTGCTATAAATCCATGCAGCTCCTCCTGCATACGGTGGTGACAGCAGTTCTTTCTTAGCCTACGTTTCCCCTCTCCCTTCATCTCTTCTTCCAGAAAGACTGGCAGATAAACAAGCCATGCAACATGTTCTGGGTGTCAGCAGTTCAGATCATCATCTCCTTAAACCCTGACTTGCATAACTGGAAAGATTTCTGTCAACTTGAGCTGCTCTTCCTGAAGGGAGAGCACCATGGTTTTCAGTTGTTTTGGTTCTTCACCTCCTTTGTAAAGAAAGAGGACAGGCATACTACACAGTGCTTGAGAAAACAGAAAATGATTAATAGAAAGATAAACATCCTGCTACAACAGCAGTTACTCCTTCACACCCACCGCTGTCTTCAGGTGCATGCAGAGTCAGAGGCTTGAGGTCAAACAACCAATCCTTCAGCTTCCCCAAAATAAAAGGGGGGGGGGGGAAGTGGAAGGAGAAGAGGATGGAAATGGTCAAATTAGCTTTCAAAACAGTTCAGTTAACAAACCTTATCCCCTCACCATTTCCACCCCCCCAGCAACCACAATCAATCTAAATAAATAAAGATCAAACGAGTGATTTTTATCTGTATTATACATGCACATTCACTATAGCATTAAGTTCACCTTAAAACAAGGCACACTTTGCCTTCTAAGAATGCCTAAGATATGGGAAACATCCAGCTCTGACTATGAGCTAGTAATTTTAACCTAAAATCTCACAAAAATGTCTGGGAATTATGAAACTAAATCTACCAGTCAGCTTGGAGAAAATAAGGAATAATCTCAACACTAGGCTATAATAAATTATATAAAAAAACCCCACCACACAGACCAAAAAAAAAAAAATCCCCCAAAACCCACTCACAAGCAAAACAAGGGCAGAGCTGGTTATAAGGTGTTTTGGTTTGTTTGCTTGGGTTTTGTTTTGGTGGTTTTTTTGTGTGTGTGTTTTTTTTGGTTGGTTGGCTTTTTTAAAGGTAACTGAAAGGGCTAATTCACTTGCTTTATTTACTAGCACCCAGAGAATGAAATACTACCCATCTACCTCAAGAGTAAGTACCAAGTAAATCAGACTAATTTCCTGCTTCATCATAACACGATGAACCCTGATCTGGACTGGTGTCAGAATCTGTCCCTATAAAGACACGGGTGCTTTTTGTATGACTAGTTTTCACAGCAGCATTTGCAAGCCCCACTCATTATTAAGTTCAAATATGGACAGACTACAATCATGTGATGTCACAGCTCTTTCTACCAGAATTTTTACTCCCCATATTTTAAAAGCAGCAATTACATTAGAGCAGGTTTGTGTGGATTAAGAGGCCCAGCAAATAGGTGTGAACATGCTTCAGCCAGCATACAAAACTGAACAGTTGAACTTTCATTCCAATAACATGCAAAGTAGTCAGAGCCCCAAAAGTATTACTGATTTTTGACGTGTTGTTCCTCATCTTGCCTCAACCATTAAAAGAAGAAAAACAAACCACCAAAAAACCTAACCCCCCAGCTGTTTGAGATGGAATTCACCCCAACAGAGTCTGCAAATCAATCTGCTGTGATGTACATATGCCAGTGGAGAGCTCTGGGATTCTCAGGAATGCAGCAAAACAAGTCAGTGAAAACTGTAAAGCTAAATTAAATCAGGGAGGGAGGAAAATGGAGATGAGTGGTAGCATTTACCCCACACTACTACCGTCTTGGATGCTTCCCAGGGCAGAGATCCTGCTAGCTCAAGAGAAAGCTGCAGGACACCAATACTTTGAGCAGCTTCTCTGATAACATTAAAGCCTTATATTTCCGGTGCTCTCAATTCAGCACTGCAATGAATACATTCACAATGCTATTGGATCTTGGAAATTGATTAGAATACAAACCTTAACTGGTATAAACCCAAACTGACAGTGCCAAACTGAAAAAGCTCAAATATTTTAAAGATTAAGGCTATTTTCAAAAGCTTTCTTTATATGTAGCTTTGTTTTCTTAATGCTACAGCTTAAAAATATATTATTTACAACGACAAAAATATAGGAAGAGCGGCTCTAATGAGCAACTTCATAACTCTGAGAATGCTTTGTGGACATAAAGTGGTTTTGTGCTAACAAAGAACTGTTGTACAGGTTGCAGCAGAGCCTGTATCTAATCCCCTATAGACTTTTAGTGCTTTGTTTCATTTCTTAAACATGAATACAAGAAAAACTACCACATACAATATCCAAACAGTACATATCCTGAGAATTTTGAGAGATATGAGACACAGCATAGTTGAAAAATATAATCCAGAAGATCACTTAAAGCATCACGTGAAGTCCTAACTGACATCTTTTCTGAATAGGAAAGGTTACCACTACATGTGTTTAAAACAAACCACACACATACCCTCCCCCCCCCCCCCCCCCCCCCCCCCCCCACACAACCCCACAACACCCCCAAAAAATCCAAACCCACAAACCACACCAAAAAAACCCACACCCACACACTCATTTATAAGGTAACGTGCTTTTCAAGGGGAAGCAAGATTTCGGTGTATTTGGCTTCAGCATTCTAAGTATCATTAATTGTATGCTTCCTTGGACAAAGATGAAATCAAATTCACAATTAAATACAAGGACAAAGAAGCAGGCTAAGAGATGAAAAAACAGAACTGGAATTATTACAGAGCAACCGTCAGTTGCTGTAACAGAACTCAGCTCCTTATGGAAAAGGCTGCACAAATTAATTTACATATTTCCATGTCTACAGAGCTACAAAACGACACTAGAGCAGCCTGTACCACAGTGCTAACTTTTAGTGGCTATTCATCCTACAGTGGAGTGCAGAGCCCTGAATTATGTACCTTAATTTCCTTACCTATAAATGAGCAAAGCTAATTACCTCTGATGGTAATCTTCAATTGCCATCTGTCTGGAAGGAAAGCTGCCTAAATTAGTCAGCAGGGAATGCTGGGAAAGCTTATATGCTTTTCTCAGTGCTACATGGAGACACATGGAGGGCTTTCAGATCTCAATCTTCACTGAAGGTTAAACACAACTGACTCCCTCCTGAAAACTGAAAATTGATGTATCACCTCTTGGGGAGGAGAAGGGGTTCTTTAGGTGTTGTTTTGTTTTTTTAAAAAAGGTCACCCCTAAAACTGAGGTGCACTTCACCCCACTCACACATCCTCTTTCACAGTCTCTCAGCCCTCCTGCTGAGGTTGTCCTGTAGTGGCTAAAAATGGCTACTAGCCCAGCTAAGAGCCAGGTGTGCAGGCACTTGTAGTAGACTGCAGATATGCAGCCCAGCTGGTCCCTAGTGCCACAAGGGCATCACACAGTACCTTCTGCTGCACATCCTCAGCTCACTCCATCAGTTAGATTTGTTACTAGGCAGAGTATGGTTTGCTGTAGGTGAAACAGTGTCATTTTTGCCCTTTGATTCTCAGCTTCAACAGTCCTTAAATGCTACAGCAAAATGAACAGGAGTTTCTTCAGGACTGTAGTATTTTTAAACAGATTAGCTGTCCTCCCCTACCTGATCTTTGCAGAGAGTCAGATTTGCCCAGGGCTGTGTATGCAAGTATGCCCTGGGAAGGTAAGACAGTAACAGGTAAGCCCTGAGACAACACAGGGCTCAACTCCCTGTGAGTCACAGCAGGCCAATGGACTTCTGAGGCATAGATCTGCTCTGCCATAACCAAACTGCTGCAGCAAGGACAAAACATGAAGTCTGTTACTTGCTTCCGCATAAAACTGGAAGTCCTCTAGAGCAAGATACACTGCAAGCAGGACCTGCTGCATTGCCTATCAACGTGTTTTCCTTGCTACCCTGACCACACCAAACCCAGCTCAGCCTCCAGGATCATGCACTGCTGTTCGTGCCACAGTCGATGCAGAACTCCATTAGAGCATGAAATGCAGTAAACAGCTTTTTGTTCTATCACACACGTTCTTAGCATGAAATGAGATTTATGCAATCATGCCCTGTATACATGCATGCATGTCCTTCCTTTCCTTCCTAAAGAACTTTTGAACCCCCTTGGCTGATTTCAGTCAAACTTGACAGGAGATTAGAACTTAATGCTTTTGAGACCTCCACAAATTTTGCAAAAATAAACAGTTAGCTGGGCAGGACAAAGAAATCCTATAAGCTCATCTTTCATTACAGATCAGAAAGTCTACATGCAGAAAATGTATCAGAAACCTGGTTCCATTATACCTGCTTGTCACACAGTTGCGTGGCAGAGAGTCTCTGGTCATTAAAAAAAAAAACCACACTATAATTTCAAAAAGACTTGCACAAACATTTTGGTGCCCAAATCTCCCAAAAGATGCCTGATATTACACATTTTTAAATATTCTTTTCAGTCACTTAATAGGTAGCATTGGCTGACTTCAGTCACTCAGCTTTGAAAAAAAGTCACTGTGACACCAGCCAGTATTTATTATCGGAAACACTCTGAAATCTGAAGAATGAGATGCATATCCTGTTTCACATCATTGTTCTTTCAAAAAAGTTATAGACAACACAATTTAGATTAAAAATCATTACATTAATACAAAACCTACAGTTTGATCCTAAGCCATCTAAGAACTGATATCCCAAGTTGGAAACAAATTATGATGTGCCATTAGCACAGGAGAAACAAGGAATAAAAAGAGCTATCCCATGCAAATTGTTTCAGTGAAAATGAAGTAGCAATAATTCCTTAACATGATTTGCAAGAAAAGGCAGTCAATCTTGAGAAGCTGTACAAATGGTTAAAATACTGGTCAGCGTAAATACCATCTGGCTATTCAAAACCCAGTTTACAAACCTGGCCTGCACTGCACAAGATGAGCAACACAGGCACGAGAAATGCTCTATGTCAGATCAGTGTCCATCTAGCCCACTAATCTCTCTCCAGCAGCACCTACAGGAGAGGGAGGATAACAATCCCTGCCTCCTCCTTTTAGCATCCTTTTATTGATCTGCCAATATACACACTTGGGAACCGGGGGGGGGGGGGGAGACACGGACAGACGGACACACAGACGACAGACAGAAAACCCAAAGGAGGCTGAAGTAGCACTATAACATCAGAGCTGCTGAACCATGAGGCACTTCACTACAGACAGTCCTGAGGCTCTCAACTCTGAGAATGAGGAATTAAAACTGCCATGGGTGGTTATTAATGGGTGGGGGAGGGGGGATTGGTTTCTGAGGCAAGGTACAGTCACTCTACCTCACTAAATATTGCAAAACATTTGGGGCGAGCAGAACTAACTGTAGTTTTCCCTTAACTGTTTTCAGGAAAAAAAACAAAACAAACAAAAAAACCCCAACACCCAAGCAGGCTTTCCACAGCTAAACAAACGAGAAGGCAGTAACTTGTCTACACAAGGGGCACGATCCAGACTAGCTGCCACATGCTAGCAAGCCTCATATGAATTCACCAAGATGGACAGATCCTAACTTGCTCTGGCACTTCACCAAGTGGATTTAATATTATGGCTCCATCTAATCTTGTGCAAATTTTATGTTCAAACAAACCCTACAGGGTATCTCAACTACACTGCTAACCCTCCTCCTGCTCTCGATCCCACACATTGACTTCAGACTACCTGAAGCACTGTGAAGACTGAAGTGATAATGTTTCCAGGGTACTCAGATGTGGCACTGGTAGAGAACACAGACAGGCAGGTTCAAGAACTTAAACAGGAACTATCTATTTAGACTGCCAAAAGATAAAGAAGGTGGCCATTTCATTCAGCAACAACAGCTCTTAAGCAGCAAGCACCTCTCCCCAAACTGCAGAGCAGAAAACCAAATTCCTTCCCCTTGCTGTCCCTTGTGTTATGCTAGGGTGCATACATGTGTGTATGCTCCTTTCCCCAAACAGGTCATGCCCCCACACAGGTCACTGTGCAGCCAAAAAACTGTCAGCACAACAGACCTGCAAAAAGTATCTGCCCAGGGTGGAGCTACATAAACCAACAATTACATTGTAAAACAAATGAAAAAAAGATAATGGCAAAAACACAACTTTGATTCCTTTATTACCGTGGGAATGGGACTACTCCTCCCCCTATCCCACATGCAATTATCATTTGTATTTTATAAGCATACACACGTTTTGTATTGACTATTAAACGGCCATTACATATACATATTTCCTCTGCCTAACTGTGCTAAAGCTCCAGTTAAACTGACGATGCACCCCTCACACTGTTCTCATTTCATTTTTGGCTGCAGGACTCTGAAAAGCAATAGCAAAAGCAAGCAACGGCTGGCTACTGCTGTGCTGCAGAAGCGTCAGTCTGCAGATCCAGTCTAACAAAGAGCTTTTCTGAGCTCTGTAGCAGCTGACCCTTATTCTAGTGTTTCTGACCTGTACTCACAAGGGCTAGAAACTGTTCTTCTAAAAGTGAGTTTGTGGACACCTAAGACTGCTAGCCACCCACCTCACAAGTAAAGTTTCCTACTGGCTAGTAGCCCAAAAGTAAGCAATACTCCTGCTAGGGGAATGGGAACTTGCACTGTAAATCAACAGATTTTAAGAGCAGCTTCAATGATAAAGTCTGAACATTTCATTACTGTCTGCTCTTAAAACCAGTTCTTTGATTACTCTGTTCCTGCCCTCCTAATAGGAGACAGGATCAGCTTTGTGGCTCCAAGTTTTCCATCCTTCCCTTACCAGCTAGAGCAAGTGGGGGCTATTCAAGTTTTTGCCTTGCTCCTCCTGGCTCCCCACGGATTCTGGAATGCAAAGAATAACTCCAGCGCAATGTACTCCGGTTTTACTGCTGCTGCCAGGGCTGGGAGCAGAGGCAAAGCAGAACAGTTACACACAAACTTTGGGCATTATCTTAATTGGCTCGCTCTGTTGCCGTGCTGCAAAAGGTCTTCCCCTAGACATATCAAGGCTTCACTTTTTCCTTCAAGACCAAAGGATGACTTTAGACACTGAAGAGTCATCCCACCCAAACAAAATGAACTTTAAAAGTTAGATGTGATATTTTAAGATGATAGGTACAGAACATAGCAAGAAGCACTACCACGAAGTATTTTACCACATTCTACACCAGCATTTGTTCAACAGCTTGTACATAATTTTTAGCTTCCAACCTCAATACATGCCAAGAAAAGCTGAAGCTTTAGGATATTCTGTAGCAAGAAGATAAAAGTGAAACTTAACGCTTCAAGAAGTTCACATACCAGATAAAATATATTTTTTTTGTTTTCAATTCTCTTGAAGACTATTAATAGGTATGGAAGTAGTCATAAGTAACTGCAAAAACAGAAGAAACTGGATAAATGGGGAAGTTTGGGGTTTTGGTTTCTTTTTTTTTTTTAGTATTCTTAGTCTTTTGAGTAAATAGTAGAAAATAAAGACTGAAAAATAAAACTCTGAACAGTCAGTTACCCCATAAATATCCCAATATTATTAACTAGCTTCTCTATAAGGCTAGAGAAATTGCTGAACAAATTATTCAAATGAATTGTCATAAGCTTGATAAATAAAACTCTTCTCAAATACAGAGTGCACACGTCAACCCATTTAGCTAAAACAGTGCAAGCATCTGTAAGGAAAGATGTCAGTAAAAAAGGAGGTATTTTCAAGTAATCTTGAGCCCATTCCTAAAATGCACTTCACTAGGGAGCCATGGTGAAGTTTCTCACAACGCACATACAGTAAAAACAATCTTTCATACTTATAAGTAAAATAACCTTAATGTTAAAGTAGAAAGGAAAACAAACCCAGATCTTGTGCCACATCTCAGCCTATTTTGTGGAGAGGAAAAAGCGAGCACCTTTCCTCACAAGCAAGCTCTATCTTCAAATAAGCCATCATATCGCAACCCCTTCCAAAAAACTTAGACCAACACCCAGGAGCAAGAATCAGAAAAACCACAAAATCAGCCAAAGCAAGTCTCTGGGTGAGACCAAAGCAGCAACAACCTTCCCAAGCCTGTCTTGGGAGCATGGATCAAACCTTTACTCAAAGGCACTAATCATGAGATGCCCAGAAATTAACAATGAAAGTAAGCCCAAGATTAAAGTGTTAATACCATAAAGTAACTATTATAAGAAAGACTGTTGCTGCTCCCCGATGCCTTCAATCCAAAAGCGATCACACAATGAAGAAGGCAATCATTCAAAATCCACTAAAACTGCCTCTGCTTGTAAACTTTCCAATGGTCTGAGGAAGTGGTGAAGGAGAAGCACCTCAAGTGCTTGCTGCTGTGAGACGCACCCGATATATTTCCCTGTAGATGGCTGCTATATTTCCCTCCTCAATCAGGCAACTTCGCTGTGTTACTTAAAAAGCTATTATTTAGCAGTGCATAAAGTACATCTCAAAATAAAGTCTTACCTATCACCTAATCTAGCCAAACCACCACAACTCATCTATTTCCCCACTTCTTTATGACCTAGGACTTCATGACCTAGGACTCAGGCACTTATGAACTTCCTGCCAGCTTTCAGGTTTTGCTGTTCTGCTTACACACTCTGCATCTGTTCCCAAGGGCATTTCCCCAGTAGGCAACTGCTCCCACAGAAAAACTTTGTTCATGGTTTTGAACAGAGGGATATTTGGACACTGGGATTCTCCCAAGTCTCAGGGGATGATTCATACATCCCACAAGCAGGAGAGGTCTCCTACAGCCAAGAGAGCCCTCAGGAAGACCATGGGACTTCCCACCTTTAATACTACTGCTTTAATAGTCATAAGCTTAAAGAGTAACTTAATTGGCTCTAGTAAAGCAGAAACACAGAAATGCTAATGAGGCAGGTACTACATCAAGCTGGAAAAAAAAAAATCCATATATTTATTTCATGTAGGTGGGAAGAAAACCAAAGCTACAGCTGGTACAATTTTACATATAGAAGGAAAGTTATTTTAGTTTCAGAAATAACACTCCTGTAGCCTAATCTGACAGGAGTATTTCCTATTCAAAAACAGATTGGTAGGAAGCCTTGCTCCATACACATTTCCTCTTCCTTTAAGCATTCCCTGAACCTGTTTTAAGTTTACGAGTGACTAGTCTAATACCATAGCATTTTCCACAACAGAAGTTACATGTTTTTATGTATAATATTTTTACACAGTGCAGCTGCACTAGAATTGCAAGTTAAAACAAGTAAACTCATCCCAACGCAAAGTTCATCCATTCTAGTTTTGCAGCCACACTGTGCATTAAGAATAGTTGAGCATAAAGAGGGAGACGGAGAGACAGACAAAGACTGAAGAAACTTAGACAAAAAGTTTCAGTTGGGTAACAGAAGCGCAACAACCACAAATTTCCAGTAGATCAGCTGCTCGTCTCACTGGAAATTCTAATTTGAGAACGGACACCGGGACTGATCTCACAGCTTGCAACAACTAAAATAGAAACACCACCCCCACCGCCAAATATCAATCCAAAGACTTCCAAAAGAGCAAAGAACATAAAACTTACAGGATTTGTTTCTTCCCTAAACTACAAGCTAAGGATTTGCATAGCTTAAGGCAGTCTACCCACAGAGCCATTGTTCCTTCCCCTAGGCCTTCGGCACTTCCAAGGGACAGTCCCTTTCGGTAGCCCCGCTAAAAGCACTCCTTTATCGGAACCTGCCTGACCGGCAGCCATGGCAACACGCTGGGATTACCAGACCCAAGCAGTTTAGCAGAAGCCAGGAATCCCCCCTCAGATTTTCTTTACGAACCGCCTCCCGCGGCTGTCCTGCCCGCAAGAGCCCGTTCTCCCCCCGCCTTGCCCTGCCTAGACCCGGAGCCCCACTCTGGCCTCTGCATTACGGCCCGCCGAGGCTCGCCGCCCCTTACTCCCTCCCCGCCCGCCCCCGGCTCGCCGCTTCCAGCCACGCCCGCCGCGACTCACCGCCCGCGAGGGGCCCAAAGGCGGCTGCGGGGCTGTTCTCGGCAGCGGCGACATACGAGCCGGCGCGGCGGCTGGCTGCGGGGCTGGGGCCGGCTCCGCCTGCCGCCCCGTCCCGGAGCGAGGTTGCTCCGGGAGGCCGGGGAGAGGCGAGCGGCTCCCCCGCCCTGCGGCCGGCAGGGGCCGCCGGGGGAGACGGGGACGGCCCCTTCCTTCACGTCCTCCGCCCCTCCGGAGCCCCCGAGCCGCCTACCTGGTTGAGCAGCGGCAGCCGGCAGCCTGCCGGACCCCCTCGCAGCGCGGCCGCCTCCTCCTGCACTCTTCGGTGGTGACCGGAGAGAGTCAGCGCTCCCCGCGGCTGATCCCGCCGTCCGCAGGGGAGCCGCCCCCCAGGGAACCCTACTCCGGCCGGAGACGAGACCCAGCCCCGCATGTGGCCCCGGCAGCGCCTCAGCCCTGCCTCTTCCTCGGTGTTGAGGGTCCCCGACACCGGCCGCCTTTCTGCGGCGTCAAACGCATCTTAAGGCCGCCAGCAAGCCGGGCGGTGGCGGATGTTCGGCTTCTGCCAGGCTCATCACCACGGGTACCGGGTCCCTGCCACGCTACGGTGTTAATTTTAAACCAGGAAGTTCCCAGGAAGCTCTGGGAAAGGTCTGGGACATCTCATCCCACCAGCCCTCAAGCCGATTAAAATTGTGTTCTCTTCAAAGGAGGCCTGTAGAGGCAGGCTTCATCCCTCTGGAAGTTCAATTAATTCCCTGAATGCTTTCACTGAGGAACACGCTGATGTATCGGAATAGCCAGCTCTGTCTTTTGAGTATGTGGTAACTTACATGGAATAACAATATTGCTCGCAGCTGCTGCCATCCCTACTTGCCTAAAGGCGGTTTTAAAACTGGGAGCATTCATAGAGTCTACATGAGGTTAGCTGGAAGCTTTCCCGTCTGAAATAATGCAAGAGCGCAGTAAGAAGATGTCCCACGGCGGAAACGCCGGCAAACTTGGGGACAAGCACTTTCAGCGGACCCAGTCCGACGGGTTCAGGCACCATCCACAGGATCCTCTCTGCCTGTGCAACAGTTTTAGAGAGCTAGCTACGTTTTATAAAGCAAAGATACTCACCGATTGTCAATAGAGCAGATACTTTATCTTAAAATCATTCGAGACAAGAGGACAGAACTTCTAATCAGGGCTCCCCAGGCTGTTGTCGGTAGCTTCAGCCTGATTCCCGCACGGTGGTGCTTAAAATAAAGATGAAGAGGAGGGCTTGTTTCAGCTGAGCCCTATCTGCAAGAGAAAACGTAAAAGGAAGCACGTTGTATGATTAGACAGAAACGTTATTTGTCTCGAGCCTGATGAAAATTCTCCATTTACACCAAAGCGCCTAAGCGGAGGAGAAACTCATGTGAAGAAACAGCGCTGCTCCGTCTCTCTCCCCTTCCACTCTCCCAGTAACGAGCGTTATCTTCTCTAACTTTCAGCTGGAGCTGCAGCCACTGTTGTTCCTCCTCTTCCCCCGGGGGACCTGAGCCTTCCCCCTCCGCGCCCGCCCCGACAGCCCGGGGGGCGGGAAACTCGCAAAGCGGGGGTAGCGAGCCACCGCAGTTTGAGCCTGTCCCACGCCGCCTCCTCAGCCTGCAGGAATTAACAGCTAATTAACAAACTGATTGTCACGAGGGGGAGGAGGGAAGCCAAGCAATCTGAAAGTCACAGCAGTTTCAGATGAGGACTCTTCCTTCTGAGTACCTTACTCTCTTCTAGCTAGCCCCAGGGAAAGCCATTAGGAGAAGAACTACTCCCCTGAAAGAGCTGCTGCTAGGGGCAAAATGAAGCCCCCACCTTGTATGACCAACCCTGGAGAGAGTTACGGGGCTCTCGGAGAATCTTCTGTCCACACTATAGCACCCAACTGCATGGGACAGAGCGTTGCTATTTAATGAGAAAGTCAATAAATAATTCTGCCAGTAAAAAAGGAGATAAATTTAAAAAAACCCCCATCAGTTTGTCTGGAATCGCATGCTGCATCAGTATTGTATTTTGCCCATAGCAGTGTATCATGATAGAAGAAATCTGAGAGGGGTTTAAATAATTTAATTGTCCTCTCCTGTTTAAAAAAAATTATAGGATAATGACAACTCCCAGTCTGAAACTTTTCTGTATGGTGCTTCAGGGAGCTTGCAGTATGTTTTTAGCACTGTATCAGACATGATGCTTCCTCTGTTAGAATAGCAGGTCCTGGGGGGTTTTTTGGTGGCTGTTATGGGGAATGACCAGAGGTGGAGTCTGTTCTCAGCAGCACTTTTATACAGCCTACATGTACGTGTAATAAAAGAATAGATTAAAAGCAGGGACTATCCCACTGTAGCCGGCTGAGATGGCGTTCAGTGTGTTCGGGACTAGGAACTAAAGTTCAGTTCTTTGTAATTTGTCTTGCCTTGATCTGAAAAATACCTTCATATTTTTGCCCTTCTCAGGTCTTCACCCTTCACATCCTGGCCTTTACAAAATCAAGCTGCTTCGAAGTAGATAGCTAAATATCTGCCTCTTAAAAATAATTTATTTAACTCTATTATGTCTTTTTCCCACTAGCTTTCATCTGCTCTGTCCTTACCCTTCAATTCACCTAAGTATTATAGGCACAAAAACAATTAAAATAACCCACTAAGGTTGCACAATGAAGGAGGCAGAAGTTAGGAAATACCAGAAGATGAGTTACATCACTTTGGTCCCCTTGCTCGTCCATTTTATGACAGTCTTAAAGGACATGGTCCAGTAATATTTTGTTCTGGGCTTGCTTTATTTTGCAACACCTTGCCTTTGTTTAGGATACAGGACAGACTTTACTCTTGGGATGTGCCATTTTTTTACAGAACAAGATGTTGGGACTATTCACCACAGAAGAGCATAGGAAACCTTGAGGAAATGAATGCTATTCCTGCCTCTGTTCCAGACAGGAAGCATGTGCTGCAGCTGCATCTTTTGTGCCTGAGTTCATGGGCATGAGCTAATTTCACACTAGCTAACCTGGGTAACAGTCTGACATGGATCTTCAGGCAGGCTGAAAAACACAGGGGTGAAGAACACGAATGTGCTGTTAACAGGACTGAGCCACTGGCTCAGAGGCCAAGTCGAGTTACCCACACACCCCTGAAGCTACTCAGATATACAGTGTTCCTATGGTTATATGATGTGAAAGTCATCTGACTTCACAGCTGGCTCTAAGTTATACGCTTGTCAATTTTCTGTGAGTCTTGCACAAGGCATCTAACTCTAGGAAGAGCTAAGCATTCACATTTGCAGCCAAAGTCCGTAGAAGATGTAGCACTGTGAACAGAGGACCTGTTGCTCACAATTTTATTCCCTTGCATTAAGGCAGTGTGTGTAAGAAATGCAAAGATTGTATCTAAGACAGCTGAATACGTGTTTATCTGGAATAAACTGCAAACTCCTGAACTACACAGGGCAAGTAATATAAGTATCTAATTTGTAATAATGTAATTTCACTTCAATTTTTTCTGGCAACTGTAACTCTCCAAGACCAGCAACAGAATGAAAGCTGGTGTTTGTCGTCATCTAAATGTGCTGAACTAAATTTAAGGACTCAAGTGGCAACCTGAACAACTGATACAGTGCAAAAATAGTTTTGTTCCTAGCTGTTTTCAAAGTGATCTGTACAAGCAAAAAGTTAATAACTACTATACAACAACCATCACAGAACTGCTATGATTAGAAAGGACCTTAAACATCACGAAGTCCAACCGCTATCGAACCCTACCCATGCCACTACTACACCATATCCTCAAACACCATATCTAGACAGGTTTTAAATACATTCAGAAGTGGTGATTCAACCACTTCACTGGACAGCCTGTTCCAGTCTTTGATAATCCTTTTGCTACAGAAGTTTTTCCTAATGTCCAACCTAAACCTCCCCTGGTAGAACTTGATGCCGTTTCCTCTTGTCCTATTAGTTGTGACTTGTGAGAAGAGACCAACACCCATCACTCTACAACCTCCTTTCAGGTAGCTGTTGAAAATTAAAAGGTCTCCCCTCAGCCTCCATTTCTTCAGACTAACAACCCCAGATCCCTCAGCCATTCATCGTAAGACTTATTCTCAAGACCCTTCACCAGCTGCATTGCCCTTCCCTGGACCTGCTCCAGGACCTCAATGTCTTTCTTAAAATGCAGCACCCAAAACTGAACACAGTACTCAAGGTGTGGCCTCACCAGTGCTGAGTACACTGGGACAATCACATCTCTAGTCCTGCTGGCCAAAATCACTTCTCTGAAATATATTCTATTGTACACAAGTAGTATCAGCAATGATTTGACAACAATGGGTAGCCTTCAAAATGCTTTGAAAAAGGATGACTACCAGGAAGTCAAATGAATGCTCCTGCAAGCAAAAACAATGCATGTAACCAAAAAGTCAACATTTTGTTTTTTCTATTTCAGTTCAAAATCAACTCTCCCAAGACACAAACCTTTCACCAAACCAAACATAAAAGCCACAGAAACCTTTAAATGAAAAGCAATAATTAAAATAAATCCAAATAAAACAGTCTTATTTAAGTTCCAGGAATAATCTTATTTAAGTTGCAGGAGGAGTCCTGTTTAAGTTCCAGGAGAAACTATGTACCTCCTGAGTCACTACTAAACTAAGACAATGCTGCAGCCAGACTCTACCCCAGCTTGCAAAACCAGAGAAAAACAAAGAATAAAATTACAGAACATGAAAGGAAAAAACTGTAGAACATCAGAAAAGCAGAATTGTGGGGAATATGGAATAAACAGAATGGAAAGCTGCAGCATCATGAAAGTGGTTTCCTCCCTGGCAATCCAATAAGCAAGATGACTGATCAGGCTCTCTGTCTGCAAAGCACTGTGCAATCTGTCATACACCTCTGGCCCTAGAATGAAAATGCAACAGAACTGTTCCCCTTTATTAATTACTTTAGGACAGTAATGCATCTATACAAATACAGACTCTCACAACATTCCTTCTCCACTCATTTTCCAGCTTTACTACCATCTGATCATTTTTTATGTCACACCATGAGAACAGCTCCGAGTCCCATACATGCCCAAATCTCTGCTACTCCAAAACCTGTCTCAGCACAACTTTGTTTCATACAGTTTCTCTCAGTCTCCTTGACGCAGTTGCTATGGGACCACTGCTCTCCACTGCTCTGACCACTCAAGCTGTAGTAAGCACCAGTCCTCAATGTAGCTTGTGTAGTCACCAATTTGTGGTTGAATATTTCTTCCAGGGACTCTTTGTGAGGAGACAACTTGCTAAAGTATGTCCCAGGAGCTTAAAAAAAAAAAAAAAAAAAAGGTTAGTTGCTGTAGGACATCACATCAGAACCCACAGCATTTGTTATGAGTTCACAGCATCCATGCCACACCTACTTCGAGGTTACTTTTTCAAGACCTGGTCAACCAAAGAACTACTTTAGGGTGTGACTGCTCTCATGGTCTCTAGGGACTGCTTTTTCTGGGAAGTGCAGAGTGCTTTCTCCTGTCCTGGACTGTGCAGTGCTCCTCTACTGTATCTGGGAGAGAGGACACAAGCAAACAAAACATAGGATGGCAAGAAACATCACAGAGGTAACCCAGGTAGGTGGAGACAGCCTCCCTGCCAGTCAATCCAATGCAATCAATCTGAAGTGATGACCACTTAGCAAACCAAAGTGGAGCCCTCAGGGCATCTATCTATACACAGGAGCACCTGCAAACCTATAAAAGAATACATCACCCAACAGGCACTAAACATCCTCGTGCTTCACTAGGCACTTGAAGAGGGAAAAACAGGTCAAACCACACCCACTTGAAGAGCATTGCGAGCATACAGCACAAAGGGCAAAGTGTTTGCAAAGTTATGGAAAATGTATCCTGAGCAGCTAGTGGTTATCACTAGGTCAAAAGCAACATTAAATTGCAGATTTCTGCCCTCCACTGGTTGCCTTGTTTCCATTAAACTACACTGTCATGTGTACCTTGTTTCCCACTTGTCGCCCCCATCCTTCCAATATATGCCAGTATACTGGCATGACTCCACCTCTGTGTGTGGCCAAGGGTAAGCCAAACTGAAGCTCCACAGCACTGAAATTAGCCCTTCTCTCAGGGAAAGAGGACAAGAGCTGATGCTTCCTCCCCTGGCAGGAGACAAACCTCCCAAGATTCAGTTCTCCCACCTGTCTGACAGTGAAATGGCAGTCCTCTCCCAGTAGTTCAGAGGCACACAGTGGACTGCTGTTCAGAGGACTTTAGCTGTGGTATCTGGCATGAGGAAATACTGGAGAGAAGTGAGGTGGTGCACAGGAGGGAGTAACCTGCCAAGAGGGTGGCAGGGCATTGGGAGACTCTCTTTTGCAGTTTGTTGCTAGTTCACAGCCTGGGTGCCAAACACAGACAAGTTCTGAGCTCAGAGAGAACAATAAGTCCTTGAACCCATGGCTCTGGGTCCCTATCCACTCAGCCTTGTGTGCTCAGATGACTGACAAGCCACTTTTGGAAAATGAAATACTTGCCCTTTTATGATTGCTCTGTTCCTACAGTACCATCCCAGGACTCACTGTTCCTTGTCTCCTTTCCGAGGAGAAGTCAGCATGTCAGATGCCTTTGCCATTTTAAGCCCAGCTTAATGCCCATTTTCTTTCTCTGTGCATTTTATGAAAAAGACCTCTCTGGTTTTCTCACTGGCTCTCTATTGCACAGTTTATCATTCTGCCTCCAGACCTCCAAGCTGCTGTCCTGTGACCCGCTGGCTTCACCTGTATAGACAAGTCATTAGTACAAGTGCTAAGGCAGCTATTACAGCTCTCGGATATATAACTGTTCAACTTCAAACTTTTGGCCCATTTCCTTGGCCAGAGTTAACTGACCTTGATTCTTTTACTGGTTTGCAGCAGCCAAAGATCTGGGAACAGGTGCACAGTTTTTCCTCCAGGTACTCTTCAGATTTGGTCTTTGCCTGAAAATATGATGTAGCAAGACAGGACACAAAACAGGGCTATGAAAGTGATACAAATAGCTCTGATTAGATGCAAAATAGAAAAATGAGAAGGCTAGGTGAGCCACCACTGTGAGGAATGGTATAACAGAAGCCACTAGAAGCCTTGTCACATGTGAACAGCAGATGATCATTTGCAATGACCAAATGATCATTTGCAAGAGGTTGGAATAACACGGTAGGTACCCACATGAAATAAGGGTGGCAGTGTGGGAGAGGGAACCCTTCTTTCATGGCAGTGCAGGCTGAACAGAGCAGCCCTTTGGCAGAAAAGGCTGTCTTGGTCTCCGTCACTCAGAAACGTAATAGCTCACGGAGTGGACTTTTCCTTTTTACCACTCCACTCCTGTTCCAAATGGGAGCCAGACCTGACTCGTGAACACGATCAATAGGGCAATATCCAAGACATGTGCAGTCTTTGTACAACACTATTTCAGTGTTTAACCGTTTCATCCAGACAAGTGGAAAACATAAGTGAACTTTGTAACTTATTAAAACATAAGCCCTCTGTCTTCTAATGTATCAACATTTAATTCATCATAAAATTCCCCATTGTATGTGAACAGGAAGCTCCACTTCCAGGAGCCCAGACCACCTGCTCACAGCCTTTGGTTTTTTTGGGAGGTGGTTGTTTTTGATTTGGACACCTCATTGAAACCTAGCCTTTCTTGTCTGCAGCTAAAATATAATGATGCAAGAAGAGGTCTGTCACTGAAATGTCACTATAGAAACACTACTGGGAATTGTGCCATGGTCAATTTTAACTTCACAGATACTATTTGGGAAACAAATGTTTCTAATAATAAACTTGGGCCCAAATAGTCATGTGTAGGCTAGCTACCAGCTTTCTTCTCAGTAGTCACTGAGACAGAAATAGACAACAGCATTGGGCTGAATACTCAGGAACAGTTTCCATTTACATTGAACAGAATCACAAACAGAAGCAGGTTGGTAAATATGTTTTTCAACTTCAGAAGGGCAAACTGTCAAATAAAGGAAACTTGTTAAGTGAATTTAGCTGGACTGAAAAGCTGAAAGACTTGAATGTGGAGTAAGATTGGCAAATATCTAGATCAAAGCAAGAGAAAAATCTTCTTGGGAAGCACTTTAGGCCTGAGTAAGTGAAAAAAAACCACACTGTGAAGAGGTTCTTAGGAGTCACAAATAGCAAACAATCCTGGTCAGCAGAGATAGCTATGGTGCAGAGATACAAATGCATAGGATTAAGGCCAGATGTGTCAAAAGTCAAATGAGCTAGGACATGCAAAAGGTAACTGAAGTAATCAACAACTAAATCTTCAGCCACTCACAGAAAAGGAGAACATGCCTTAAGCAAGATACTATTTCTCTACTAGAAATAGGTAAGCACTGATGCAGGTATATAAAATTCTGCTGTTTCCCTCAGAACATAGCATATGATTTGGGCTCTCACACTCAAGAAGAAAATAGTTCTGGAGAAGATGCAGCAAAGGGTTACGTGAAGAATGGACAGCCTGTCTTGTGAGAGCAGCTAAACAATGCTGGCATGAGAACAAAGAAGTACAAATTGGCTGCTTATTTAATGAAGTCCTTGCAGTAGCAGAATCCTGGAGACTTGTTGGTGCCCTTGCTCTACCTTCTACCCCTCTTGGCACATTATCATCCTTCATCTCTTTGGCCTTTTCCAACAATCCTCAAGTTTGTTATAAAGCATTGGAAAGGGCCCTTGGCAGAACACAAATCAGTGAAGTATGAAAGAAATGTTTTATGGACATATTTGAACACGAAATTTGCCATGCAAAGTTGCACGACCATGCTTCAAACCTTCCAAGTCCTTGAGTACTACAGATTTTCTGGTGCAAAATCTCTCCTGCTCTTCCACATCCGCTCCCATAAAGAACTCCATCCCATTAACATCACCCTCAGGTCTGGCAGACATTGCCTTTGGTCTTGCTAGAGAAAACACCCCCTTTTTCTTGGGAAACCACTTGCAACCACCTTTTTTTAGGAACTCCCTTTCCTAAAACACATACCTCTAGCTTTTTCCCACCTTGTGGAATAAAGCCTACTTAAGCCAGAGCCTGGCATTTATTTAATCTCTTGCACCTATAAAACCCAAGACAGCTGCCCTTTGGGATACTTAAAATTCATCCCACATGCCTGTTACATGTGGGCCTAATGGTAGTGGGAGGACTGAACTGGATGACACCAATGATCTTTTCATTACTGATGAGTACTCATTAACAATGAGACTGGAAATTACAGAAAATCATAAGGATAGTCATAAGTGAAGTTCAGGTGATCCCCCTTGCAGCACAAGGCAGGGCAAGAAGCCCTTCTCATTTCCTGTTGATTGGCACAAGTAAGTCTGAAGCAATATGCCTCTCCTCCTGTCTTTACCTCCATGGTATTTTTCTCCATTCTCTGTATCTGTGTTATAAGTAAGGAAATTATGGTAAACCAGTTGAAACAAATGAAACCAAAAATTTTACAGCATGCAAGTATACAATAAAAGGGTGACACCCTCAATCCAGACTTTCAGTGGTGCTTAGCCAAATTGTGCTACACAAATAATTGAAACAAGCCTTTAGCTCAGCAGAGGAGTCTTGCCTGTTTGGTCAGCTCTCACTGGGTAAAGGCCAAAAGCACTGTCAACAGCTTTTAGGCAGCTCACACAGTCCCTTCCTCCTGAGCTAACCTTGGCACAGGCTTGAACTACCCCCTACCAACTATACGCTACTGCAGAAATACTTAACCTTGATCCTTAACTAAATATGGGCTCTTCCAACAGTAGAGGTGAATACAGAACACTCAGAACTGGATTC
Organism: Megaceryle torquata; assembly: GCA_024611175.1. NCBI lineage: Eukaryota > Metazoa > Chordata > Aves > Coraciiformes > Cerylidae > Megaceryle > Megaceryle torquata. Next base: position 23,253 of record JANIJG010025451.1, read on the forward strand.
CAATCTCCATGGAGCTTCCAGTTTTGAAAGCACAACAGGATTAGAAGCCAGACCTCTCTTATGTCATCAACAGTCATCTCCTTCAACTAATAAAGGTTCAGTGAGCAGCTCTCCTCTGCATGGAGCACAGGGTCAGGTTACATCTTCAGTGCCTACTTTAGGAGCTATCTTGGAAGTCACCTCACCAGCATACCCTTAGTATGACTCCAGCACAACAAGGCCACTGAGGTTTCACTGCCTTGTTACAGAAATCATGATTTGCTACTTGGTTTTCTTTAGCTGGAAGTGAGATTTAGAAAGCAGACTTATCTGCATTAACATACTATTGAAATATATTGGTAAGTGGGTGAAAACTCATCTGTTTAAGATCCTCTCCACAATAATGGGCATCACTGATCTTTCATCTCCCTCCTTCCCTTAACAGCATGGAAGGTCTAAGCCAGAATACCTACAAACGCACCCCAAAAAAAGAGGGTTTTTTTTAACTGTCCAGTGTTCATAGTGACCTAGCTGAGAGGAAGCTGCAAACTCACACCTTCTCTTACAGAAGTATGACCAGAATTATGTAACTTTCAGTCATGTTACTCTCTCTGTGGCACAGCTAGTAATTGCATCATTACTTGTGCTTTTGTGCTGGTGGTTGAACTTGGTATGACCATGTGGAAGTGTCCGTTATCTCCAGCAAGCGTAAGTGAAGTCCAGCTGTCACTGCAACACAAGCAGTAAACCAGATGTTGCCTTTCAGTTTTTCTTATAAAAATCAAGATTTCATGCCACTGAAAAAAACTTATTTAAATTGATATAGCTAAGAGCAGAATCCACCTCATTGCCTATTTTATTTTATTTTTTTTTCTCCCAAGGATTCTCTTTCTTTATGTTTCTTTTTTATTTTAGTAATTGGGGAGCTCAGTTTTCCAAAATACCTTTACACTTTCTTTGAATATAATTGAACAAGAGCTGATTCATGCCCTGCAGGCATATAGGAAGAGGGAAAAGCTAATGACAGAATTCAATTACTTGGCACAAACAGCCTTACTCTGACAGCTATCCAACAAACTATAGGAATTTGAGTAAGAGTATCTGGAATCGTCAGATGTTTCTGTTCAAATCAACTCTAATGAACATACGTAATAGGTTTTTTTCAAAAAAATTCCACATTATAACTAGCTGTGTTAAGGATTCCCCAATACAGTGCTTGGTAGGAGCTGCTAGGAAGTAGCCTTGTATCCCTACAGCAAAGACAATCTTCATGGACTGTTGTCTGCAAGTTTTGCTTAAACACACAGCAAACATAAACACTGCAAAACCAGAGGATGCTTTAGAAAGTGAATGTCTACCTTTAAGTGACAGAAAAACTGATCTAAAATCAACAGTAGAGTCCACATCCTGCAGATGGACATGTTCTTGTAACTCCTCTGATGTTACAGCATTATCAACATGTGCAACAAACATGACACAATTACCCCAGAGCTACTATGCCACTGCTGCTGACAAGCAGCTATGAACAGTGATTTACAATAGAGAACAACAGAGAAACAATGATAGAGAAATTTGAGGGCAGAATCTGAAACATCAGTACTACAAGTCAAAAGGTCCACTTTATTGGAAAGAAGGATCCTGTGACCTTTCCAGAAGATGCAAATAGCATGGGACACTAATAGTTGCAGTAGTCACATGTCCTTCATCTCTTAACAGAGGTCGTCTTTGCAGGAGTCACACTGGGGAATAAAAAAATATTTTCAGAAAGAGAACTTCTAAGACTTTACCTTTTCCAGACAGCACTTATTTGCCTTTACTCTTTCCAGCATTTCCAGTCTTCTACTCTAACCCGAGGCTGTTTTTCCAAAAGGGATTCATCTGCTGTTGTGTCTGCTTGTGAAGAAACAGTGTTTCAGCATGTGTGGGTAGGTCACACAGCCTGCTTTCTGAACAGGTTTGGTTTTTTTTTTTCCATCTAAAATGCCTGCAAAGTGGGTTACTAAAACCTCTACACTAACTTAAATATCACTTAGGACTAGAGCTTACCTGATGTATTTAGAGTGCGCTCTCAAAATTTATCTAAGCATCTTACAGAGCTAAGTAGCTTCCACAAAATAATTATGACCAAATTCTGTAATATGCCACTCTCTAAGTGGAATTGTTTTGCTTTCTAAGAACAAAAAAGGCAATTTTTGTATCCCCTCTTCAAAACACAGTCCTAGTTGTGTCTTGAACCAAGACACCAAACTGCTACCACATAAATGATGACATATATCTTGAGAGGTGGTAGAAGCCCCATCTTTAGAAACATTCAGTGTCAGGTTGGACAGGGAACAGAGCAACTCATCTAGTTGAAGATGTCCTTGCTCACTGCAGGGGGTTGGATTCGGTCACCTTTAAATGTCCATTACAACCCAAACCATTGTATGATTTTTCATGTCATTCAGTCCAGTAGGCAAACATAGAGGAGGAAGACTAGACTACATGAAAGGAAAGAAAAAGGGTGGCTTAAAAATAAAAAATAAAATGTTAAAGAAAATTTTTTGACATTGCACAGGTTTAGTTTTTTTTTTTTTTTTTTTTTTAAACCAAATATTTCTTATATATATAACTTCTACCTATGTCCAAAGAGTCTGAAAAAAGAGTTTGGGCCAACATTGCAGTTTGGATCAGATGCATTATGGTCCAGATCAGTCTTTGATTGGTGGGATCTATGGGTCCTGTCAGATGACTCTGAAAGCATTTCAGAGCTTAGGAATAAGAAGATCAGGGCAAGCTGTAGCTGTAAAACTGAGGTAGGGGATCAGCTTTGTTTTAAGCCAGTGCAGATCTGATGTCACCATGAGACACCAAGAGGCAAAGCAGATTTGTACTAGCTGCATCTGACTGCAGCTGGTCACTGCTGACAACATTTTCTGGAGCGTTCAGCCATCGCCATGCAGACCGCTTGCTTTTTCTCAAATAGAATTACATTTGTTAGCGAATTTTTAAGGTATACATTTTAAATCAAAGACAAGAGGCACTTTTCCCTTGGGATCCTGCTTGAACTCTTGCTGGTTTACTCATTGAGCTCCTCAGAAGTTGAGCAGTTCTGGTGTCTTGGCCCACAGACAGTCTACTAAGCAGATTTTTATTTACAAGTTGGGAATATCAGGAGCCCTACAGATACTGGCAGCCCTCTTGGGAAGAAGTGTTCAGAATTTTCAGATTCCTTGCACCAATAGTCTAGAAATCATAGAATTACAGGTGCTCCCCTCCCTCTCCTGCCATCCCACTATGTGGACTGAAAAGGAATAAACAAACCACAGCTTCTATTGCAAACCCAGGGGCTTTTGAAATTGGAAGACTGCACTTTCTTATTCTTCCTCAGTCATAATTTGTTGAAATTAGCAAGCCAACATTTTTCAGATTGCTATTGTGTGGAGAGCTTAGCAATTGTATTTTACTGCAGTTTGGATTTAAAAGAGGATTGCTGATTTTCAGTGTCATCTGTAATGTGAATTTACTGTTCTCTCTTCCTGCCTCTGGTTTAGGAAGTGTCAGAATTTGGAAAGATAGATGGGCAAATACAAGTCTGAACAAGAGGTAATTAATAACTGTCTGTGGATATTATAGTGGCTAGTTTGAAGAGGAAAAGACTCTAACAGATTAAAAAAAATGCATTTCCAAAAATGGCTCTAACCTTTGCCATGAGAATAGAAGAGATTTAAAGGAAAAAAAAACCAATATTAATACTACAGTGGAAAAAAAAAGTACATTGAGATTTGCAAAAGTATGTCTAGAATGACCACTGTTATAACTGGTTTCACCTTACTGTATCATTTTTAGGAATCAGTTTCACTGAAAACAAAGATGCAATGTTTGGTTGGTGTGCTTGATAAATTAAGCAAAACCAGCTTTCCCTAAACAACAGGAGAAAAAAATACAACCAACCAAACAACATACCTTTGACTAGGAAATAACTCAAACACATAAACCAGAATTCTGAAAGACTGAATCAGATTATTTTACCTACCAGCATCTTTAAGATGAAGTGTATCCACAGTCCTCAGAGGCAATGAAGAGGCAGCCAAGCTGATTTCAATACTGGGCAAACAAACAGAATGCAGATCTGAGAGTCCTGATGTTTGTCTGTGGTCTAAACTAATTCTACTCCCACACATTTGTTTAAGTTCTCTACTATGAACTCTAAACAACCTTTTTTTTCAACAAAGCAAAAAAAAATTAGGATAAAAGGTACTCCACTTTGGAGTAAGCACTCATTTGTTTAGTATATTTGATAGTTATTCCTGATGAAAAGGAACAGAAAATGCAATTGCCAATATAAAGATAAATTAAAAAATGACTGGCATCCAGTCCATGGACCTTTCTTCCCTCCCTAGTTGATAAAGCAGT
>JANIJG010025454.1:0-18043 GCA_024611175.1 Megaceryle torquata
AGATCCCCAAAGAGAATAATTTTTTGTTTGTTTGTTTTTTGGGGTTTTTTAAATTTCTTTCATTTTATCTCTTCTTTTTCACTCTTTTTCATATTAATCTCTTTGAACTGTAATACTGGATTGATTCGAGTCCTGCTTCTCCTCCCTCCCCTGTGTGTTAGCCTAAATCTGCAGTAACTCCCATTACTTTGGTAGAGTGATAGTGAGATAACCAAAGGGGGAAAATCAGCCATGACTTGGCACTGAAATCCAATTATGCTTTTAGACAGTGGAATAGAATTAGAAAATAAATTTTAAAAGGGAAGTGCCTTCTCCTTCCCTGCCCTCACTGCCACAATCTTCCAGCCACGGAAAGAGCAAAGCATGCAGCAGCTCTCCCACTCAGGGCAGGTAAAGATGTGCACTGTGGGCTGATTTAGCCAGCTATTAGCAAACTATTTGTATACAAGCAAATAAAGCAGAGAAAGGGGAAAGGTAAAATTTGCCTTTCCTGTAAAATAATGAGCAGTGGAGGTGGAGCTACCTCTGTCCCACATTGCAGTTCCAGCCATTCAGTGTTACAAATTGTCCTGGTTTGAGAGAGAACAGAACTAATTCTGTTCAGTGATTTTACTTTTCAGCTCAGTACTTCTAACTGCACTGGCTGAAGTCGGCAGCCTCTTTTCACGGGCAGTGTCTGCTGCTGGCAGTGGTAACACCCCATGTTTAGAGTTACTACCAAGGATTGGTGTGCAGACCAAGGCCACTGCTGGATCTTGTGTACCACATTGGGGGGTGCAGAAAGTGAAAGGCAGCACCTGCAGGGAGGAGTGGACAGGGCAGGTGACCCTAAACTGACCAACAAGGTATTCCAGCCCATATACCTCATATTTGGTATAAAGCTGAGGGATCTGGAGGGTCTATAGCTTGCTTGCTTGCTCACTCACTCATCGTCCTCTCTCTGGGGGCTCCCGGGCTCTTCTCCCCTCTTGGACAGCTTTGCCAGCTTTGCTCATCTTGACTCAGGTCCTCTTTCAGTTCCTTTCTTAGAGCATCCAAGGAGGACTCTGTCCATTCTGCCTTCAATCCCAATCTATGTGCTCCTGAATCTGGTACCAGAATCCAGCTCCTGAACACAGCTCCCTTCTGCTGCGGGGCCCAGTCTGGGACTCCCTTGGTGCCGGCTCCACAGCATCAGTGGTGACCGTGATGGAATTGCCATTGGTGGCGTTGGGTTTGATACTGGTTTTGTATAGATTTGTACATAAACTGTTTTTTATTATTATTTTCATTTTCATGAAAGCTCTTCTAGTTTCCTTTTCTAATGGCTAAGTCTCTCTCCCTTATTCCCTTTCTCTTCCCCTTTGGGGAGGGAGTGGGGTTAACAGAGAGCATCTGGTTCTGGTCTAAGGGGCCACCCTGACCCTAAACTGTGACACAAATGAAAGCATCAGGATTCATTACACCTGGCTTCAGGTGTGTAAGGGTTGGATGCCCCAATCCACTGCAGCTCCCTTGACTGCCAAGGAGATAAGATGCATCTCACTCCAAAACAGGTTCCCCGGGGAGATTGGAGGAAGCTGCAGGGTGAGGAGTCCCTCATGAAGATACCCAGTGCTCTCCACCAGTGTCACTGCTCCCATGCCCCTGTGGGAAGGAACCAAAAGGGAGGCTGGTGAAGCCACTGCATGGCTCCAGGCACCTGGCCCCAGCCCATGAAGGGCAGGGATGGGGGTCCATCTACTAGAAAACCTAGTTAGGTCTCCCCTAACTAGTCTCCTTCCTTGAAAGGGGTATTTTTAAAAGTTGCTGTTGTTGCCCACAACTTTCAAGAAAGTGCTTCTTGTCAGCACAGCAGAAATTTAAGTCTCCATGTTTCTTGCAGGTAAGGGGTAGGTGAAAACAAGAGAATACTGAGGACTCTGGAGTCTATTTCTGCTCATTTGCAAGGTTCCTTTGCTAAAAATAACATCACAACATTGAAAGAGGGTGATTGTAATGCAGCCAAAAATTCCTATTGCAAAATCCACACTAGGTGTGCCTGCATATGGTGGTGTGTATTGAAACGTGAAAGCTAAAGTTGTTTTTACCCTTGTAGATCAGAAAAAAAGGAAAGTATTAAAGGAGAAGGACTTCAACCAGAATTAGCAATCTGCCTGTACTTGAGAGATAAGAGAATTTTCAGGTTCTCCAATGGCTACCCTTAGCATCTGCTGCAGCATGAACACATCATTCACCTTTCCTGGCTTTTGGGGGAGCTGGGATCTGGACTGCAGCTTTTTACTTGGGCACATCTGTAAATGGGTCAGGTTTTGCAAAAATGTCCTTTCATCTGTGCTTTTTTGAGGGGAAATGCTGGTCAGGATTAGATTAGATTACATTGAATGTAGGCATAGACTTTCAATTTGCTCTTGCGGACAATGTAGGAAATTCAGCTGAAAATACTAAAGCAAACTTTTTAAGGAGGTATAGTTTTATGAATTATGGTCAAGGCTTGCAGAAAACATTGCTACTTTGAAAACTTCAGTTAGATTTTCCATTAGGTGGTGTGGAACACCTAGATCTTGACAGAATCATGTCCTGGTTCTTATCTGTTAGACACAGTGGCCTGACCTGATGGGATGGCTTATGACAGGAGGGATTTTAAAATATTTTGTAACAACAGGAGTCATTGTGCTTATGATAAAGCATCAGAACATGGGAGAGGGCTTCCAGGCATGCCAATTTTGTCACTGGGTTTTTAAGAGTCAAAAGCCGAAAGCTAGGTTCGTGTAAGAAGGTAGTAAGGGAGGCTGAGACAGGGAGCACCCATCTCATGCTAGAGAGCAGAAACAAATGCTGCTGTTATGATGTGCCAGAACTGGCGGTCCCTCTGGGACTGCAGAACATGGGTAAAACCTTTCTGTGCCATATGTAAGAAAGAAGAACGACTAGAGGGGAAAAAAACCCACACAGGAGCACCAGCCATTCCCAGCCTGGGGCAGACACTCCTGTTTCACAGTCTGTCTTCCTCTCCAGGGGATTAAGTACTACAAAAACACAGGTAGTGTAATGCTGCTGTAGGTTTTTCTGCAACTTGCATATAGCATGGGCTGGCACATTAAGGAAAACCATGAGGGAAATAGCCCTGCAAAACAAACAAAACACACACACACACACAAAATAAATCAAAATAACCCAAACAACACAAAAGAGCTAAACTTGAAAGATAAATACCTGTCAGATGCTTGCTGTTACTGGAGCATTACAGTAAAAACATCAACATCTTTCCTGGGAGATAGAGCAGCAAGCACTTACAGCAGTTTCAGAAAGCCTTTTGCTGAGATGTACTCTGTTCCTTATGAAATGTCATCTATTCAACTTTTTCAGGGGGGAAAAAAGATAAATTTCTGTTCTGCTTGCAGACTTTGGATGTGGGAGGTCTCAATGGATGTTACTTGCAGGGGCAAGTTTTACAGCAGCAGGGGCCAGCATCATCAGGCTGCTCATAAGAGCAAGGAGTATTGGTCTAAGCAAATTCTCAATAATTTTGTGCTAATTGGATAGAATGGTGATTTCTCCAAGCTCTTTGTGATAATGCCCCTTTACACTGCCACCAGCCTATTTATTTCCATTGTAGGCAAATTCTCCTTGTCCTTAATCTCACTGCAGTATCAAAATATAATAGAAAACTATGTAAAGCTTCTGTTTCCTTAGCTGAAAGAGTGTGCATTTTATTTACAGAGCTTTCTATTTCTTTTAATATGTCACCATAACTCTATGTAACACCTTCCCAACTAATTTACCCTCAGTAATTTCTGGTGGTTTCAGCTACCTTGACCAGAAAAATCCTCCAGCTTACACTGATCCGAATCTAAAACAGCATTACTTGCCTCTAGATATGTCCATTTAATATATCCAATACAAGCAGCCAACTGCTGTTCTCAAAAGACTATCTGACAGATTCTATTCACTTTCAAAGTAGCTCTCCATGGTTTGAATAATTATCTTTCATTTCCCCCTTTCTGACACTTTTCAATGATTTGTTGACATCTGAAGAGATATGTGCAATCTCACAAGAGGCAGCTGGACTTTCTACCCAAAAGATACAAATACAAAAAGGATTCCCATACAGAATTTGAAATAACTATGTTCTTTGCAAATGGAAGACTAAATCTGCATTTTAATGGGACATGTTTTTAAAAAGCGGAATTCATGAATAACCCTATGAGTTTTAACTTTTTCACTGCCAGTGACAAATCAGAACTACCCCTGGGAAGAAATCCTACCTTCCCTTTGTCCAGTTTGCTTTCCTAGCATTTGCTGCCACAGCAGATGGAACTTTCCTGCAATGCTTTCCTTGCCCTCCTGGTATTAAGCTGAAGGTGCAGCTCTTGCGCCTGGCATGTGGGTCCTTTATCCACTACCCAGGTTTGGAAAACAAGCCTATCCCCCCTGTCTGTGTGCAGCCAAAATCACATGAAGACCACAAATATGTAATATACATACTGGGTTATCTGACTCCCGTTACAGGATTATGTGGGCACTCTCCAAACCCAACAGAATTCCTGCTTACTCTGGCAGTATGAATTCTTGTTTCCATTTTACAGATGAAAAACAGAGGCAGAAAGAGTGCAGGATACAATGCCTCATCCAGGATCACACAGCAGGTCAAAATTTGATGCTTGTTTGTGAACATTCATCCATTACTTGAGACTTCACCCGTTACCAGTTATGATTTGCCTGCATAACTGTTTTTCTTACTTGTGCTGCAACATGTTAAAATGTCCCTGTCAGGAAAGGGCTTTATCCCCTCTTCCCTCCTGAGCAGCGTAGGGAATAGATAGCATTAAGAAACAAGTTCTGGTTTTTGTTCTCAAGTTAGAAAGCGTTGTGTTTATTCTCTTTGACTCCCAATTGATTAATTCCTCGGGGTACAAAAGAGGACACAAAAAACCTTTTTCTCTGTGTGGCTTTTCTCTCTCAGTGATGCTGGCATCAAATAGGCCTCTCAGACGTGTGGGAGCAACAGCCCAGGAAAGGTTGGCTGGAGTGTATGGAGCTGCTGGAGGGCCCAATCCGGCCCTGTTATGTTTAATTAAAGTCTCCCTTTGTGGAAGAGCTGCTATGCAGCACCCCGAGTTGGTGCCTCACTTGTACATCCCAGGCAACACCAGCAGAGCGAGGAACGTGCTGCAGGAGTGGAGGGGAACACAATGTAGGGAACAGCTAAAAAGTGGATGCTAAAAGAGAGTGGGCTAATGCAAAGAGGAGAGTCTGAGGTGCATCGGTAAGGAGGATGGAGAGGCAGAAGTGCAGCACTCTGCAGCTTTGAGCAACGTTTTTGGAAGCCCTCTGTTATCCAGAGTGACACCCCGTGTCTCTACGATTTGGAAGCACACCAAGGACTAAGCAGGAGGAGAGATTTCAGGGCATTCCTGTAAATTCCTACATTGTGGAATAGTATCTTAGTCTGTAAGTCAACAGCAAACCGAGTAACTGGGTGAAAACCCACTTGATCTTCCACTGTGGCTACCAAAGGTGGTGTCAGCACCACCATGCAATTTGTGGTGGAACTATTATTCTTGAGAAACAGTCCCTGCTATTGCAACATGCTTCCTTCCCGCAGCATAGCTCGGGAGGGAATGGGCATCCCCGATACCTCACCAGGACCTCTAGATCTGAAGGACCTTCCTGCTGCACCCTTGGACAACAACTGGGAGAGACAGGTCGCCTTATGGGGAAGCTGGGCCGTGTGGGAGGTGTGTGTGGGGGGGTGTTTGGGGATGCTACCCACCAGCACGTGCAGCGAGACGCCCCTCGCTCCTTTCGCACACAGCCCCAGCGCAGCGCGGGCGAGCGGGACGAGCCGCCGCGCCTTCCCGCGCCGCAGCGCCCCCTGGCGGTCCCGCGGCGGCACGACCCGCCCCGTCCCGGCGGCGATGGGGCAGAGCCGGGCAGCGAGCCGGGCAGCGGTACCGGCAGCCTGCGGGAAGGGCCGGCGGGGCCTCTGCCTCTGCCGCCGTGCCCGACTCGAGCGAGGGGAGAGGCGTGTTTCCGCGGGAACCGCTGCCGGCCTCACAGTGGTTGATTGAAATAAATAAGGCGGCCGATGTGTTCCTCTTGTCGGGCGAAAGAGCCGGTTCCGCTACAACAGGAGTTTGTCGCCTGTATGTTGATTGGGAGGAGAAATAATTCAGCGTCCTGAAGGGATGGTGTTGAGGGGCCGAGTCATGACAACAGTAGCTGTCAGCGCCATGTACAAATTTAATACTCGTCTCTCTGTAAATAAAGCCTGGCCGTGTAAAGTGCACTACTTCCATGTATAACAAATGCCGGGCTACTTATTTACGTATATCGAATTGTAGAGCAAGCAGAGCAAATAGATCAGGACGGCAGATAGCGCAGATGCCCTCCTCTGCTCTGAAGAGGATTCCCGGCTCCCAGGGCCAAATGCACAACCCTACCCCATCCCCCGGTACCAGGGTGGGAGGTGCTCCTCATCTGCTCAGACCATACAGCTATACACCCAGTGAATGACACAAGTCCTCACTTCACTTACGGAAGGTCATTGATTAACGTTGTGCATTTCTTAAGTGCCAGCATAGATTTGGTATACACTGATCCACAGAGGAAAAATATAAAGAAAAGAATAAGGACACATCCTATCTAAATATAACAGAATTTAAAACTTGGTATGACTTTTTTTTGCCATTGCAGGTATCTAGTTTAAAATAAATTAATTTTTTAGGTAGTACCACCAAATTAGACAATTACACCATTTGTCCATATATGCTGTACACCGTAATTATTCTTGTTCAGTCAGTGCACACTCTAAAAACAATGTGGTTTCAGAACAAAAGTCTGGGTGCAGCAAAAATGGACCCAGACCAAATCCCAATGTGTGAGACTCTACAAAACTCCAGTTTGTTCCCTGCAGGTGTTATTTGTCTGAAATTAGCAGGAGCACTTAGGAGACTGTGCTTTCACCTATATCTGCTCACACCGACTTCATCAGTTTTGACAAACATTTTGTTTCAACATCCCTCCATTTTGCTCTGGAGATGCTTCTTGGACGGGTAGAAAAATATAAGACTTTGCTTATCTGTCTCTGTAGTTGTGGCTTCAGCTCTCATTGCCATCATGGCTGGATCCAGAGCAATGGACTCAGGCAGGCAGTGCAAAACTGAAGGACATCTCTGCATGCTCAGCCTGTGTTCTGTTTGCAGTTTAGCCTGAACTCCTGTGGGAAAAGGATGTCATAACCAAGATTTGTCGGCACACACAGCCTTTGGAGCCGTTGACCAATTTCAGCTAAAAGTGACACTGGCACTCCATGCAGATTCTACATTTTTGCAAGTTTTTGTGACATTAAAAAGCAACTGGGTGGTGGAGGCAGAAGCCAGCCCCCTGCTCATGCCAGGAGGTGCCAGCTGGGCAGCATCTCCCAAATTCTGCCATGTCCTTGCCTGAGAGCAAGAAGGGAGTATGTGGGTGCCCATGCCCACCAATAACAAGCAAGGACTACTGCTCATTTTCGTCCCCAGCTTCCTCAGCCCAAAGCAACTAGAAATTACAATTTACACTCTTTTCCTTTCAATAAACATGGTTAAAAGTTCATGTGTTACTTTTCCAAATCCTCTCTCAAACTTCACATAAAGACTTTAAGACTACAAACATTTCTCACAGACAGTTGATATACCACTAGTGTGGAGTTAAGCACAATTCTCACCATGACAAGACAGGAGCCTAAACAGCTTAAATGCTTTTATTGAGCCTAATTTTATCTCTGTGTGTGCCTCATTATTGTGTGGTAGCTTGTTTCACACAAGCGATTGCTGGTTTCCAGAAAAACAAGAGGACCTGTGGTGTCTACATCGAAGGTATTCCTCAGAGAATGAGAAATCTCCAGTGGAGAAAGAGGTGGGTTCTTGTTAAGCACTGGAAATTGGCTGAAATGTAAATGTGTATTCCTTTCTGCAACGTGCCTAATTGCCCATAAATGTCATTAAGTCGAGAAATGTTTTCCACCAAATTAACTTTGACTGGTGATGTCTAATTACCTAGAGATGCTGAAAGATAACAACTTATCAGTCACTGTTTAAGAAAACATACTTAATGGTTGACTTTTTTTGTTAGCATCCATGTTGAACCAGGTATTGCAGCTGTCAAAACGGAGCATTATCAGAGCAATTATGGACAATACCTCAGTGCAGCTTCCTACCAAGATAATTTGACAGCTCATTCACAGGCAAGAAGTGCAGTTTAGTCTAAACTTTCTGTGAGCCAATTTTTCATTGTGCAAAAGCAACCATATATTTTACCTGTTTTTTCTTTTCTTCCCCCCCCCTTTTTTTTTCCCAAGTGTGCTATGAGCTTCACTCACATAACAATCTTTTCCCACTTACCTCCAATCAAGTTATCCAAAAGTAAAGGCTTTACCATCAGAGTTTTCACAAGGTGGTATGCAACTCTCTAAAGTAAAGCAAGTGATGGGGCAGAGATGGTGATTAAATCTTACTGTTTAAACCTGTAGTTGTGTACATCATTTTATCTGTCACAGAAGGTAAGCTGAGGAAGGTCAGTGCCCACTGCATATATGGAAGGATGTCCCTGAGGATAAAAAGCTTGAGTTCCCAGTGCATCACCCAGAATGTATTTAACAAGGTTATATAGCAAAATGGAAATCTCACAACTGAGTTCTCACAAGTTAAAAAATAACCTCAGGCTCTCAGAATTACCTTCCTCTTAGGTACAATCTCTTTTAAGAGCTTCTGGATTCCTCTCTGCTGAGTTTATTTCATACTGCCCTTGCACACAGCTCTTTATTCAAATTCTCCACTATAATACATGCCCCTTCCCATTCACTGTTTTGTTTTGTTTTGTTTTTTTCCTTTCTGACAAATAACTTTCAAGCTTTCTGACTTCTTGTTCATACCTGGTGTAAATCAGCACAGCTCCACTGCAGTCAATATAGGTGTAATTAATTAGTCACAGTGAGCACTTGCTTCTTAAAACACAGTGGTACTCTTTAGTATCTACAAGATTTTCATTCTTATAATCTAGTGGATAATTATCCATTAGGAGTTTTTAACACTGGTTTCTACTACTGTTTTTTTAGGCCATTGTACCACCGGTACACACTTCCCTCCTTCACTTCCCTCCCATTTCCTAAAATATGTTGCAAGCCATCCAGGTGTTAATAGCTCTACAGTAAAAAGAATTGTCTAGATTTCCCTCCAAAAACCTATATTAACCAACCCCCCACTTTTCTCCTTAAATTGTGTGTGGCCTTGTTCTGTTTAATACTCTAAGAGGATGTGTTGGAGGAAGAATAGAAATAAAATCTATGCAAGTGGAAAGGGGAATGCATTAATAATCTCCACAGTGAAATTATAAATTAGAATTATATTTCTTCTAGCCTGGGAGGTTATTTTGATCTCAACACTATGAACATTTCTCATGGCCCATTGCACATATGCCACCCACCAAGGACATTGAATCCGTGTTGTAAAGAAGATGCTGACCTTCAGAAAAGGTTCCATAGTTCAAGCTTAGGATGTCAAAATAGGAACAGATCCTCTCCAACAGAGGCAGGGCTGTGACTTCCGACTATTCTTGTTTTATCCCAGTGGGTTGTACTGTAGGATATCAAAGGCCTGGGAATTGCAAAGTGATCTATGGGATGCAAGCACCAGTTGGTTTGTGCAAATGGAAGGCGTGTGGCTAAACACTCATGGGGGTGATTTGCAAACTCTGAACTGTTTGGGATGAAATTAAGCACACATATAGACAGTTTAGTATATGGTAGTGTGTGTTATTGTGATATACTGAAATTATCCACTCTCTGTTAACCCTTTCCTTTGAGAAGGTTCCTTTACAGTACATGTGTATGCTATTGCTTCTGCCTGCATCAATTATTTGTGCCTGGGAAGGAATGTCATTTAGCAGATCACCTCCCTCCAGCCTTTTTACTTTGAGCAAGGGAGCTGGGTTATTTGGCACTGCACATTTCGAGCCCTTCTCTGTGCAGTAAGCTTTTCTTCTAGGCAGCCACCTCCAGCATGAAGTTGACAGCAACATGCTCCTGCGTCAGTCCAGCACCACTACTCACATGGCTTCTTTGAGGATTTTTCCCCTTTTGTGTCCTTGCTTGAAACTTGCTTGTCCCATTCTGAAACTTGTTCTTTCTGATTTATGTTATTTTTAGCCTTTTTTCCCCTCTAATTTCTTTCCCTTGCCCTGGTGGCTGTCTATATGAAGCACCTCCTTTTCTGCCAGCTGAGCAAGCTTTGTTCAAAACCAGACAAAAGCTCTCCATCACTGTCCTTGTTATGCAGGGACCTACACGGTAGGTAGCTGCCACACGAAGTACAAACGTGTGATAAAGTTTCTGTGGGGGTGTTTTCCCTTTCAGAGTCTTCCCCTCTACTTCTCAAAAGCAGCGGTCAGCAACGTCTATCCTCCAGTATTTTCCCACAGTTACTTCATTATTTTAATTTTACACCAAAATACTCTCTTTGGTCTTGGGTGAAAGGTAAGGTAAGATAAGACATGTCAATTGAGGAGAACCATTTTCTCCTAAAGTTATGGCCGAAGACACTATACTGGGATTATCTAAAACCTAGGAAGTTTTTAACCAGTGTATTTATTTCAAACCCACTCTATATAATTTCATATGAAAAAAACCAAACAAATAAACAAGTTTCTGATTATCTTTTTGCAGCAGGTCCTATAGGTGGACTAGAAAAATTAGCACATCACCTCTTTTTGTCCACAAAATGTAAGAAGTCTTTAAAGTATTTCTCTCTCATTTCCTCATAGTAAGTTATCATTTACAAAAGAGCTGCATATTCATACATTATTTAATGCTTATGGGGGTTCTCAAGTGCCCAGCATTTTGTTTTAAGTGGGCACACATTTACAAACAACCCTACTGTGCATGCCACCCCATGCAGAAGTGGATCCAACAGAGCAGCTTCTCTGAAACCCACAGAAACCACAAACACCGCTTCAGGGCAGGAAGGAAAAAAATAGTTCCAACCAGTTTGCTCCCTCCCATTTACAGGAGTAAGTTGGTTACTTTAAATTCTACCCAGGACACTAAGTTTAACATCTTTATGAAACCCTCACACAAACAAAAGTGCTTAAGGGCTTTTGAGACAAAAATACTCCAGAGTGCAGAACCCCTAAAGTCATGAGGAAATATTTGGTTTCATACTGAGTCAGCTTGCCACACAAGATAATTTAATGGCATGCTACATAAAGAGTAACAGCCACTGACACAGGGACATATCAGCTTTAACTGTTATCTCCCAGTAAAAAAAACCAACAACAGAAAGCAAAGAAACAAACAAAACAAACAGCAACATTAAAACAAAACAAAACAAAACAAAACAGAAACAAAAAACCACATGCCCCTTGTCAGGAGACTGATCAAATAAGCTGTTCAGATCTTAATAGCTCTACATTGTGAAGTATCTTCATTGAGGCTAGGGAGATGGAAGTCAGGAACAAAGCATGGAAAAATTTGTTCAAAGCAACTTAGAGTCTCTTGCAAAGATGATATTTCCAATGGAATTATAATAATCACACCTTTTTTCTAGGGCTGGACACTGTAGAAACCTATGAAGTATTTCTTGCCTGATGCAAGGGATGCCTTGCAATTGAGGCAAGACATACTCAAGAAAAAATGATATAAACTGTACCAGTATATTAATGTGCAGTGTAAAATGTAGTAGAGATCGTGTCACACACGAGGAAACTGGGTTGTTTGGGGTTTTTTTTTTTCGGAAATTTGTGAAATGAGTAAAATTTTGTTGTAACTTAAAGCATAGGAGTTATTTTTTCCATTTTAACTTGCTCCAGTTAAACAGTTTAAAGACAGTTCTTCCTTCAAGCCTCATCGCATACGTCATTTGAAAACGTATAGTCAGAGAAACAGATACAACCCATAATGCACTGAAATACTGTCAAGGACTCCAGGGTCTTTTACACTCTGGACTGTGCTTCATCTGAGCTTTGCTCTTTGCTTCTGGGTATTGGGCACTACATTTTCTTGGGACTTCTGATCAGTCCATCACACTGAATCTGAAAGGTCTGTGTGTTCTCGGGTTCATTCACATTACATATATATTTGGAAAACAAGTCACTATACACTGCCCACTACAAAAATTAGCCTCTACTTCTGAAACATTTCTGTGGCAAACAAATGTTTAGCAGATAATTCTGTATGGCAGAATTTTAGATACTGTACACAATACACAATTCACTGCTATAGATCCCCTTGCAAATAATTTTAGAATGAACAGTGATAAAGGAGGCAGCATTTGGAGAGTTGGATCAGAAGTGGTTTCATGTTCACAGGGACAGCTTCCACAATAAGTTTCAGTCAAAAGAACTGCTTTGATGAAACCTGCTATAACTACTACAACTAAAAATCCTTTATGGGGTTATCTGTCACTCTCTTCTCTACCTACAAACTGTTGCTTAACATAGAAAGAAAAAATGTAATAGAATGTACACTTTAAAATGTCCAGGGGCTTAAGAAACACATCCCAAAGATAGCTTTTGCATTGCTTTAAAATTATGTAATTTGAAAGCCAGGCAAACTATTTTTTTTACCTCCATTGCCTTTCATATCAGTATTTTGGCAATACAGATGGCTGATATTTAAGTTTACATTGTACTGTAATAATTTCCTCAGCTTTCACAAAAGAGAAGGTTAATAGGGAGGACACAGGGAAGAGAAAAGGCAGCAGGCAATTTAGAGACAGGGAAAATGAAATTCTTCCCAACTCTCTGGCAAACAGCTATCTCCTTCACTGACTTTCAGTGCGCTGACTTAAACCTGCCACTAAATCTGACCACGGTGAGCTGGAAAGTCTTATTCACTCGACGATGATACCTGTTGACCGGTTTCTCTCCCTCTCAGTTTCAAATCCTCTGTTGCTGTCAGCGACACATGCTTTCCTGCTCATCTGGGGTGGCCCAGCCTCATTAGCAAAGGATTTTGTGCATGTTAGTTAATTGAGCCCCATTCCCGCCACCTGCCACTCGCGAGCCTCATCTGCGCACTAACTGCTTCTAATTGTCATCATACGGCCGGCGCGCCGCAACAACTTGAGAACAGACTCGTAGCAGCACGCACAGGGCAGGGCTCTCCCATGATCTAGGGAATGGCAGTGTGGTGAGCGGTCACGAGTGTAACAATTTATCAGGGGACCAGATGTTTCGAGAGGAAAGGCACCTTGTGCTAACATCAGGTGCTAAAGCTTTGATGTTTATTATCATGTCAGACGCTAAGTTGAGCCGCATCTTGCCGGTAAGGTGACTTGATAAACGGATTGGCCCTTGCCTCTCCACCACCTTATTGATAACGGAGATATAAATGGGGGGGTGGGGAGCAAGTACGATGATTTAAACATATGTGAAGTTTTGCAGCTCATTAATCTACAGCATAAATCCCACAACAGAAGTCCCATCACTTGCTAGGACTAGACAGGACAAAGCACAAAGAAAAAGGTATTCCAGAGGGATAAGGATGTGAGAGGGAGTGGACAAATTGACCAACTATGTTTTTGACATCTCCCAATGTTTATGCATAAACTGGTGCTGCTGACCATTTTGTGCTGAGCAAATACAAAACTAATGCAGTCTTTAATCTTGGAGGATCTGGCAGTGTAAGTGGGAAGTTCCCAGTTTGCTCAGACCTCTTAAATACGCAGGCTGTCCACACATTGCAAAACAGTTCCCTGTCCTGAGGCGCAGTGGTCTTAAAAGAGCAGATAGTAAATTACAATAGTCTTTAGAAAGTAGATAAATTACAATAGTAAATAATGTCAAAAAGAAAAACCGGGCAAAATATATGAGTTTTTCTGCACACAGCACATTAGTATCATTAGTTGTAAAAGATTTTTCTTGTACCATTTATTAAGATATTTCCATATAAACTGAGAATGTGTTCTGAGGTTGATTTTTTTTTAAAATACACAGATATTGTAAAAACCAGGCTATTTCTGAGCTACATCTGTAAGTGCAAAGCAGTATGTTCTGATGATGTAAAAACCTAACTGCCATCTGATACTCAGTTGCAGCACAGTGTCAAGTTTTGAAGTCCATGCTGAATGCACTGAAACTGGGACCACATCATAATGATCCCACAATACCCCCTCCACCTGTTGGGATCAATTTCTTTCCTCTTGCATCCCCCTGTGCCTGGGCTCAGTGTTTTATCTGAATCTTGGTCCAAGATTCTCCACAGAGATGCTGCAGCTCAGAAAACAAGGGAATTTTTTCACAAAACAGACATTAAAGCAAGGGTGAGACAATTGCTCTCTCAGGAATAACCTTCCCATGACAGCATACACTGCAATGTAATTTTCTCTTTGAGACTTCTTTTCCCATGTGTCTTCTCCCTGCTGCAGACAGCTTCCAAGCGCTGCCCGCAGACTTCAGGGCACACCATGCCCTGCCCCCCTTCCCTGCTGCCCTTGGCCATTTTTTGCTGGGTTAAGCCAGTGAGGCTGTGCAGGATCCATCCTCAAATTTCAAGATCTACCTCAGCAAAGCCCTGATCATCTTGGTCTGATCCCAGAGCTGACCCCACTTGCAGGAGAGGTTGGGCCAGAGACTTCCTGAAACACTTCCAACCTAAATTAAACCCTCTGATAAAATCCAGTTGGGGTTGTTACAAGCCAGTCAGGCCCTGTATGCAAAATTCAGTCAAGGATCCAGAGTAAAAAAATACTGTGAGCCACTGATCTCCAGGGAGGTTGGCAGTCCTAGAAATGGGGGCATCTCACTTTACTTGAGCCTCTTGAAGGCTCAGAATTTACACTGACTGCAGTTGTCCTCCACAGTCAGTGAAATAATTGAACAGCACTGGAGCATGAACCACCCCAATGTATCTTCAAACCCCTGCCTTAAGACAGGACAAATCCCCCTCTGACAGAGTGAGTCTTTTTCCAAGATGGCATCAAGCAGTCTATACAACCAGCTCAGGGTGGAAGTACAGCAAGGCAAAATTGGAATGGATTTTAGAAATGGTGCTTGGATTCTCTCACAAGTTGTACTTCTTGGTTTTTTTCTTTTGCAGTGGAAAAGTGCAGACAAATTCTAAAAATCAATTCTGCTGGTTCATTTTACTAATAAAACCCACCATAATTCTTAGATGATAACCAGTAAGGAAAACAGTAACAGTTGAGGATATGATCTGCAGAGGAGGGTGATGATCTTAAGACATAATTCCAGTTGATGTGGTAGCTTAAAACACAGTAGTTAAGAATGAACTGTGCTAGTGTTCTTAAAAACTTGCCTGCTTTCCAGATGTGCTAAGGGAAAAAAGGAGTGTTACTTAAGTCACACACACACGTTGAAAAATTGGACAGCTTTTATTTAGGCATCAAAATATAAGCAATTTCAGTGCTTCATTTTGTGCACCCAGGATTAAGAAGTAATCCCTGTGATAGATCCCAGTCGTACAGTCACAGCACAAGCTTCCCTGGCTCACGTGAGCCCAGGTTTTCAGAAAAGGTCAGGGCTGAACGAGAACATCTCTTACTGGATAGCCTTTGAGCATCATAGTATATTAGCCTTTTTTTTTTTTTTTTTCTTTTTACATCTGTTTCTATAGACACCCATACCAGCAATGAAGCAATGCTGCTTCAGGCTTCAATTCATACTGATTCACAAATGCCCACCACTGATCCCTCTGTAAATAGAACCGCAGTCCCTTGAATGCAAAGATCTAAAGAAATTGTCTTTTAAGTTGCGGTCCTAAAGCTGGCCCGTCACAATGCTTTTTCTTGATGCCTTGCCTAGGATTTCACTTCATTTTCCTTTTGTGGTTTTGTTTATTCAGTTAAAGATTATCCTGACAAAGGAAAGATATTTTAATTTTAGAAACATTTTAAATTTCTTTTAGGATGGGGATGGATGTATAATATTGTGCCTGAAGAGTGTACTCACTGTATACTACCTGCTGGTGCAAACACAGTGTCAAAAGACTCTACTGGGATGTATTTAAGCCTCTTGATTAACTCCTACAGGAGAAAGTTTTTAAATGGCGAAGTCAAAAACTGCTTTTATAATTCCAATACTTTTCTAAAATGTTTAACACTTTGCAGTGTAGTGCTTAAGTACAGCAATAAGCAACTAAAAACCTATATGGGCAACCTATATATCTTGCATGTCACAAAATTATAAATATTATGTCAGAACAGATCTGAATTTTGTTGTGTTACACTGATAGCCATGAAGAGTTTTAGCTCAGTTTGGCTTCTGCAGGCGACAGCAACATGAGAAAGGAATTTAACACCATGAAGTGTAACAGGAAGCACAGAACTGAGTGGGGTGCCACTGATTATTAGCATCACTCTTCTGCCTGAAATTCTGTCAGGTTTTCCAGAACACTATTGACTCTCTCTAAAGAATTTTCATCACTTTACAGATTTAATTTTTTTTAAAAGAAATTAATAAAATTATATATTAAGAGCATGCTGGATGTAGAGAGCATTAGTTCATTCTGATTTCTTTTCTCCTGGATCCCAGAGCTCATATCAGCAATAATAAACCATGCTTTGTATGCACTAGCTCAGTAGTGGAATTTTTTTTTTTTTTTAAAAAGAGCTTTGAGTGAAGTCTTAAACTCCAAAAGCAGAACTCTTCCATAACTGCAAAGCTTAGTGTAACTGCATAATCCTTGATATACATGATCTTTTTGTCCCCTGGCCTGTGAACCAAAGGCTGGGGCTTTGCTGCTCCAGAGATGTGGCAGACTTCAGAAGAAGAATGGCAGTTTGACACTGTACTGTCACAGTGAAAGCAGGTCCTTCATGTGACCCAGGCTTGGAGGCTGATGCTCTGTACCCAATAACAGCTGAAGCTGCATCTGCCACGTTTCGTGGGCCCGCCACACCATGCTGTGTGACCAGCTGCCTCTGTTTACGCTCGGCCCCTCGCAGCCTTCTGGCCGGGCTGCAGCCAGCCACAGCCCGTGCTCCAGAGCACGATGTGCGCCAGTCGCAGCACCGCAGGACACCCAGCGTATCGGGAAGGCTGGGAAAAGGTCTGCCAGCTCCGTGAGATGTAAAGTGAAGCCAGTGAAGCATCGTAGCAAGTGGCCTCTTTGCATGGGGGAAGTGATGCTAAAAACTCTCTCGCAGGGAAGAGGAGTGAGGCTATGGGAGAGCCGTGGAAGGTACCTTAAAACATCTTTTTATTAAAAATAAATCATCAGGTCAATGTCTTTCTTACACTGGGAGCCCCAGAGCTGGACACAGTACTCCAGGTGGGGTCTCACAAGACTGGAGTAGAGGGGGAGAATCACCTACCTTGGCCTACTGGTCACGCTTTGTTTGATGCAGCCCAGGATGCAATTGGCTTCCTCAGCTGCAAGTGCACATTGCTGGCTCATACTCAGTTTTTCATCCACCAACACCTCCAAGTCCTTCTCCACAGGGTTATTCTTAATCAAATGATTGCCCAGACTGTATTTGTGCTTGGGATTGTCCAGACCAATGCGCAGGACTTGCATTTGGCCTAATAATAAGAGAGTGCTAGACCTAAGGGCACAGGATGAGCCTCCCAGAAGGCAGGTCCCAGCACTGCCTGGCTCAGTGTGCTCTGAGAGCTCCTGGGCTTGGTCAGAAGCATCATTCGATGTGCAACTGGTACAGCTCTCTTCTGAAAAAAACAGTGCTGCACTGTAACTCGGTCCCTGCTGCTTGGCTACAGACAGCACTGACTCCTGAGCCACTCCCTTAATTTGTCTTGATTATTGATTTTACCTAAATGGAAGCAAAAAACCCCCAAATGCTGAAAACATAGCAGAGCTTCCTACAAGTCTTCCCTTATGCATGACAGCAAAAATTCTGTCCCAATCATGAGAATCTCTCATCTTGGAGGTTCTTTCTTTGATAGTGATCTGAAAAGACTTTTTCAAAATAAAAATCACTATTAAAAAAAATGTGATTTTGATAAAAATCACTATCAATACAGGCTGGGGTAGGAGGTGACAGAGAGCAGCCCTGCAGAAAAGGACTTGGGGGTGCTGGTAGATGAGAAGCTGGACATGAGCAGCCAG
>JANIJG010025454.1:18559-62064 GCA_024611175.1 Megaceryle torquata
GTTTACAAAGGCCTGGAGTGAAAGGATGAGGGGCAATGGTTTTAAATTAGAAAGGAGTGGATTTAGATTAGAAATAAAGAGGAAGTTCTTTACCATGAGAGTGGTAGAGCACTGAAAAAGGTTGCCCAGGGAGGTGGTTGAGGCCCCATCCTGGGAGACATTCAAGGTGAGGCTTGATGAAGCTCTGAGCAACCTGTTCTAGTTGAGGATGTCCCTGCTCTCAGCAGGGGGGTTGGACCAGATGACCTCTAGAGGTCCCTTCCAACCAAGATTTTTCTGTTTCTAAAATACTTCTTTCAATTTAAAGTAACTACTTCCATAGTCTGAGCTTCTACTCATTTCCTACCATTTCTTGGTTTAAAAACAATTCTGGTGCTGAAGAATTAGAGTGGGCAAAATCAAACACACTTAATTTTTGCTTCTTTCTCCTGCTAGATTATTGAGGAGCAGTTTAAGAATGATTAAGGGATTAACAGACACTGAGCTCAATTCTTATTCTCTATAGCTAGGCAAAGTGCATAAAGAAAAACAAGTTTTATCCTTGGCAATTTATCAGCATAACAGACGTTTAAGGTAAATGCTACCACTCCTACATTGAAGATGCAATTAAGTAGTTTGCCAGTAAGAATGCAAACAGCAGTCAAGCACCTGAACAGTTTTAAATATATTATGGAAAGACTTGTCACTAGAAATCTTGTTCACAGCTCTAAATTCAGTGAGAAGGACATCCTAAGGGAAGAACTGGGACATTAGCCCTGCCTCCTTTCATGTTGAGCAGTACCCACTGTCAGTCTGGAGGGAGGACAACTCTACCTCCCAGAGTTAGAGCTGTTTGAATTACACCCCACTTGCAAAAAAAGCCAAAGCCAAGGACAGCAGCGATGGTCCTTACTCACTCCCAACCCAGGACACCCTAAGACAATTCCCTATGCAAGGGAAAAGGATAGGGAATGCCTCTTCTAGCCACCAAGTGCACTCTCAAGCCACCAGGTGCTGCCAAGTCCCGCGCAGTCTTCTCTGCACTTAATGTAGCAGATGACAGCCTGAGCTGTCCAACATACACACTTAGGAGTTGGCGGAAGGAAGGAAAGGTGTTTTCTCAGTGCAGTTACAGCGTTTGGGGCAGGAAAACTAGGGTAACCCCCTGCTCTACTTAATCTTCAAATAGTTTGCATTATTTATTTTCCTTCCCAGAATGCCTAAGTCAGGTCTTTTAGAAGGTGCAATAGATGCTATTCTCCTGGAACCTCAGGTTACTGGATTCCTGCTGTTTTGAGAGGGCAATATTCATTATGTTCATGCACTGAGCACTTGTCACAACATGAAATAGAGATTTAGATATTTGTTTCTATCAGAATACACATTTAAACCACTGCCAGTCTTCTCTGTAACAAAATACATTAATGCCCACTTTTCCTTTCACATGTCTAGCCCCAGTCTTGGAAGGCCTTATGGCAGGACATTCATTGCAGTGGTGGAAGACCCAGGTTCAAATTATTTTGGACACAAGTTGAAGTTAAACCAAATTTCTGGCTACTAGAAAAACAGCATTTGTAAGGAAAATAATGCCCCGAGGAAGCCAAGTGAACCATGGCTAGGAACCAAGACTAGTAGGAATGTCAGATTCATGACTCTCAGCTCAACATGTCAGGTTGAGCACAGACATCTGGAGACAGCATCATCTGGATCAGAGCAGTGCTAAACACACTTCTAAGCTGACATTTAGGCAGTTCCAAGGTTAGGTGCCACCCTGATAATCTAAGACCATAAATTTGGGAGCCTATGGAAGCAATCGGTGTCCAAGTCTTCAGGTGGCACAGACTGCCTGCCCTCTACTCAAACTGGTCTCTAGTCTATTTAGTAGAGACACTTTGGTGAGAATGGCAGGTACCCACAGTTGTCAGCTGTGCTCATGAAAATAGAGAATTGCAGAGAGACCTTGTGATGAAGACAGAAGCTAGATATATTAACAGATTAATTGAAGTCCTTGCCTCACTTTCACCTTTAATGACCACCTTCTGAGAGAAAAAGGTATCTAGGCTTTTTTCTAAGGGACATGGTTTAGTGGTGGACTTGGCAGTACTGGGTTTATGGTTGGACTTGATGATCTTAAGGTTTTTTCCAACCTAAATGATTCTGTGATTCTACAATTAAACATAGTTGAAAGTTTTGTTGAAAGTTTTGATTGTGCTCTTTGTATGATTACTGCAAAGTGTCATTCAGAAGTCTCCTTGAGGGTAAATCCTCAAGTGTTGTAAGCTGACATTATTCTCTCAAGAATATGTCTGTGAATATTTAAAAATATTTCAAACTTCAAAAATATTTACAGACTCCTGAAGTCATCCACTTGTAATTGTTGCACAAAAACTAAGCTGAAGTATGCACTGGGAGAAGAAGTCAGACATTACTGTAAAGATTGATGGTATTTTCCTGACACCAGTCCACATTTTGCAGTGATGCTACACCTTTCAGATGGCATGAAAAGGCTGAACTTTGGAAATTAAATTCAGCACTGATCTCAAACATGGAAGGGCACCTTCAATATTTCCTCCGCCTAACCTTAAACTCCGGTGAAGAATGGGGAAAGCAGTTCTCTCTGCTCAAATGTTTTGCTGAGGAAAAAGAAAAATATCCACAGCCTAAAATCTCAGCAAGGACAGAAATGGTAGCTGTAGCACAGAAACTAGCAGAGATCCAGCTGGAGCTTCACACCCTACAGATGCAATGACAGCAGGAGTGGAAAATGCTGAACACTTCCAAGGATCAGATCTTAAACATGGCACAGTGGCAGAGCCTGCTTCCCTCTCACCATGTTTCTGTTTTTAACACCCGCAACTACTTTCTTTCAGATTCTTATTCCACACATAGCAAAGAAGCATCAGGCTGAGTGACTGCATATGCCGAAGTTTGAGTTTCTGGAAATCCTACTCCTTAGCAATAAGGAGAGAAGAGATGTGAAATTGCTTAGTATACATATTGAGGATGGAAAATGAATAATTTGAAATAGTCCATGAAGACATTTCCTAGAAACAAATACACAGATGAATGGGTCTTTCAAAAATCATCCTACTAATTTGTAGATGACAACTAACTATTAATATGTAAATTGGTTTTAGTACTTCTTTTCTGTCTAACCAGGGAATGGATCTTCTGTTCAGAGTGAGCACCGTTAAGGGTTTTATGGTGTGACAGCAGTTCACAGGTTTATGCATCTTTGTGAGGACGAGCTCACCAGCACAAGCCAAACTTCACTCACTCATGCTGATGAGTGCCTGGGTACCAAAGTCCTACTTTACATGAGTCACAACCCTGTTTGCTCTCAAACCAGTGGCTCATTCATCCTCAGTAATCATGTCATTCACACCTCCAGTGGAGAATCCACCTGTGCTTCGGAGCAGTTGCTCACATCATATGTGCTGGGCTGATGCTTCCAGCCCCATGCAGGTAGTTGGGATTGCCCTGACAAAGATCATGCAGTTGTTTGCAACTTGCTTTTTGCAACATGCAAAGCTTTCATAAACCAAATGCCTTCTGACTTCATATTGCTTCCTTTCAGACATGTTTTATTCAGAGAGAATAAAATTTATTCAGAGACAAGGATCTACTGGAGAGAGTGCAACAGAGAGCTACAAGGATGATTAAGGGGCTTGAGTATCTCCCCTATGAAGAAAGACTGAGAGAACTAGGGCTGTTTCATCTTGAGAGAAGACGACTGAGAGGGGATCTTATTAATGTCTATAAATATATGAAGGGTGGGTATAAAAAGCTCTTTTCTGTAGTGCCCAGTAATAGGACAAGGAATAATGGGTATAAACTTGGGCATAGAAGGTTCCACCTCAATATGAGGAGACACTTCTTTACTGTGTGGGTGACAAAGCACTGGAACAGGCTGCCCAGAGAGGTTGTGGAGTCTCCTTCTCTGGAGAGTTTCAAAGCCCACCTAGATCTGTTTCTGTGTGGCCTGCCCCAGGTGTTCCTGCTCTGTCAGGGGGCTTGGACTCAACAATCTCTAGAGTTCCCTTCCAACCCCAAACATTCACGCTTTGAGTTTCACTACAGCCTTGCTCTTTCGGTTAACAAACTGTAATTCAGTTTCCACCATTTGTGGGTGACAATGGTTGCCTGCCCTAGTTTCTTTGGGATGGATCTTCTATTTTCATTTCTTTGACCTTGACTCATTGCACTGATTTAACCTCCAAAGGCAACTCCCTGGCATTGTGGCAACAAAACCTTTTTCATTTTCTCTTTGCAGTCGGATTCAAATTATGTTATGATTCACATTTACATGCTCTGCAGACATCCTCTGATATATGTAAAGCATTTCCATAGTTCCTTCATTCTCCCAGGTATCCATGGTTTGTAGATACAGAAGGAAGCACCATTTAAAAATATTTATTTTCAGATGTTTCTAAAAAGTCTTCAGGTCTAAGAGGATTTTAACTGGAACAGCCTGCTGTTCCAGGTATTTTATTCTTTCATTTTCACATTTGACATCTTGCATAGAAAAATTTAAAAAGCACCCATAAAATCTGAGAGGACTGCACCATCCAGTGCTCAGACCATTGCAGAGCATAAGAATTGTTCCAACTAACTAGAACAAAAAATGTTCAAAGCTACACTTTCTTATATCAAGACTGAAATCCAACATCTTTTAAATTCTCTTTTCCAAAAATGAGCTGCCACACTATCCACAACAATATACTATGGCAAAGAGGTGAGTTTTTTGGAGAATGTAGTGTCTTTTCTTGCAGGCTGAAGGGAAAGATTGTTCAAGACAGATTCCCATAGGAGTGGTTTCAATGCCTTCAGGTGTGCACCTGTCTATGGCTGAGCACCCAGATTAAAATTAAAGGGTTTAATTTGGTCTGTAAGACTTTCCATGGCATGGGACATTCCTGTTTGAAAGACAGTATGTTTTAGCCAGGCCATGGTGTTCCAGCTGCAATCCACTGCATCATTTATATTGGAGCTTTCAGTAAAGTATAAGGAGGGTCTCTCAGCTTTGGGATCTGTTTCTTACCAGACTGGTCCTACTGCTTTGAATTCTGCATGTGGCAAAGCGCCATCTATTTCAGTAAGCTCAGCTATGGGGAGAGAAGAGCTAAGGCTTCATGTTCTTCTAGAAGTTTAAGCTGAAGGGCTGTATTACACTTTTTAAGAACTCACTGTATCAGTTTGGCTTTTTTTAATGTAGTGTAATTGTAATAAACTGCCACAGAACTAGTATTTTTGCATGAGAATATTGCATTCTATTTTAAATAATAAATTCCTAAAACATTTATGCTCCTGCCAGTTCAAGAGGTTTATTCCGACAAGTAAGGAAATGTCAAAAGAGTCAGTAAAAACTTCTGTATCACTCCCATCACTCCACAAAATCCCGTCCCCACAGCAGCAAAATTACCTGTCTTTCTACTAACCAGCCACACCTCAGTAAATGTGAGTCTTCACATATTATAAGCTATTTTGATTCTGAGGGATTCTATTTTAATTAAACAGAGATTTTAGGAATGACCTCTAAACTTCCTGAAAAATCAGCCATGCTGTCCTCCAGTCCAGCAATGACTTTCATATGATGCTTCTCATCTCCTGTAATAAATTCACAGATGGACCATCCTTGTCCTTCCAATGCCTAAGAATAACTCCTAAGTACTGTTCCCAGGGGATTTGATTTAGTTTACACACATCTGCTGAGATACGTGTCTTTGAGCCCAGATTAAGTCTTTGTTTGACTATATTTGAGCATTTGTGAAACTACTTGGCAAGAATGTCCTTATTTTATTCATTCAGAACATGTGCTGATTGTTGTCAGTGTGATCTGAACACCTCTGACAGAATTGTTATCTTTCATTTCCAACCTATTCACAGGGAAAAGGAAACCAATCACAGAAAATGGTCAGCTACATTAGAACTAAAGCTGTGCTCCCCCAGAGTCTCTCTTCTTAACAAAAAAATATAAATAATCAATTTGCCTATTTTTTTGAACAGATGCATTTCAGACTCAAATATTTTCCTAACTGGACTAGTAATGTTTTGCTGTATTAACCCCATCTCAGTTTAATACCTGGTTTGCTCATTACTCTTTTGACATGCTGCATATCAGACAGGGGACATTTCAATCAGAGCGTTTTATCTTTTGTGGCAGAGAAAGGACGAGGAAACTGCAAAACCTAAGCTTTGCAAATGGATCTCCAGGAGGAAGGTGAGGATGCTGATACCAGGGATGTAGCTTGCAAATGCTAAACATGTCTTACAAAGAGACAATACCAGCTACATCCTGGACTGCCTCAGCAACACACAATTTAAACCTTCTTTTTTGAGCATAGACCACCTAGTTAGTCACACAAAAAGGACACAAAGCTGACACCACTGAGCCTGTAGCAAGAATCTGTACAGTCCAGCACCTCAGGCTTTGAGGTTTATGCAATTTTGTATTACATAACTGCATTAACTTGTTGATCTGATCTTCTTAGTAGGTCTCATTTTTTCCCACTAGCATAAGCTCTCTACTTCGTGTTACTTCTATCAATTGACTGTCGACCAGAACCACACTACTCAGGAGAAGCAATACTTGTGTCTTTCTATAGGAAATATTGCACATGGTGAGTTGTGGCCTTCTTCTGGCAGCTTATTGAGTTACTGCAGGCCAGCCCATTGACCTTCCTCAGCCTTGGTGTGCAAATAGTTTGTTGGTCCTCACTGCAGCATAAAACATGACAACTCAAATCTCTGCTAGTAGGATTATTATTACTATTATTTTCATGAGAAAAGGGGAGAACACAGCTGTCAGGGGACACAAGGAGTCAGTTCTTATCCTGTCCTTCAGAAGCAGCTTGTTGTTCAGGTGGATGCACAAAGGTATTTTGGGGAAAGACAGAATCAATTATTTTCCTTGCTTTGCCCCCCCCCCCCACTTCTGAGGTAGGTGGCACAAAGAGAAATTAGCATGTTACAACATCGATAAGGGCAGGCTCAAAGCAGTGGCTTCATGGCTTATCCTGACAGATGAGGGTGGTTAGTGTTCACGCCCCTCCAAGGCAAGGACAAACCCTGAACCCAGGGCAGTAATCTCCATGCTCCAATCCCTGCACTTCCTCACTGTGGCAACGAGCCTGCTTTGGGCAGATGTATCCACTTAAGGAGCTCCCCATCACAGAGCTTTTATCAGGACCTAAGTAGCACCTCCAAGCACAGGCATGGACCAGCACCATGCTGCACAAGGTGATGCACAAGACAGGTTAAAGCAATGTACTCTCCTTCAAACAGCAAGCAAGGAATACATGCAAATAAAACCACAGGTGGTTGCTGTGCATCTACAGGCCTTCTAGAAAACTGCTGGGTGTTTTCTAGAAAAAAATGGTTTACAGTATATAAGTCATACTTTAGAAGCTAACATAGCTCATGTCACAGGAAGCCCAGCCAAGAGAAGTCAGAAGCCTTAGGACCCCTCACACTTAACTACAACGAGCAAGCCTGGGCTAGCTGAATCTTGTTTCACCAGACACACCTCTGCTCAATGCAACTGTGGAAATGCAGCTTTGCGTTCACTTTGCGGGAAGAGATCTGCCCAGAGACAGAGTTATTCTCACACTTAACTTGAGCTCATGTTTCTAAGTGCAGGTGCAACAACACTTGCCCTGTTGAGAACACACCACCAGAAGTTTTGGGTAGCATTACCCATACAGGGATGGACCTTTCTCAGTGCTACTTAAAATTTTAGAACTGAGACATTTTCTTTCTGTTAACTGTATAAATGCAATACTATGCATTTTTCCTTCCATGCGATATTTGTGTTGCTTTTTTCTCTCTTTACAACCCTCCCTACTTAGGAGCATTAGTAATGTTCTTCAAAAATTTGACACTTTGATGTACTTGGTTTCTGGGGGGACTTCTCATGTCCAGCTCAATCTGGGAACCAACAGTAGCACCCTTGCTTATTATCCTACCTTTTACTCAGAATAAAAATAATTTTTAAAAATTAAAAACAGCTAAAAGCTTTCCCATTTCAGCACATTCTTAAGCATTCTGGCCAGGAGCTGTGTTGCCAGTGGCAGGTTGACAAATCCCAGGGCAAGACTGTCAAACAGGATAAAATAAAGCTTACTGCTTTCAAAGCATTAAAATGTCTTTTATTTTATCTCCCCATCTCCTGGGGCAGCCACATTCCCCTAGCACAGGGTAACCATGCTGCAATCGTCCCTGTCTCAGCATTCCCACCTTGCACTGAAGGAGAGAAGAGCAGTCAGTCCCCACACTCCTATCCAATTTCTGTATGATTTAGATTGCTTTTCTTAGCTCCTGCTTATTATTTTGGTTTAATTACTGCTGGAACAAAGCCAAGTATCTGGGTACATCCCATAAAGTCAGTTTTTAAATAAGAACTCATTGCACTGAAGTCATTATTTAGTATCACCAAATCCCCGGGCTGCTCCCCAGTAAAGTCCCTCTTCTTTACTGGTAAGTGCTGCTAACAGCAGTCACAGCTGGGGGGGAGAGAAAGGGGCTTAGGTTGGAAACATGGACATGCTGTGGCCTTGCTAAAGCTCTGTTAAAGTGCAGAGGACAAGTGCTCAGTTGCCTGCAACAATTATGATCTCCTCCAATGTCCCCATCATGTAAACTGAGCAATAGCAAAGGTAGCTGAGAACCAAGGTATTTTCTAGTCTTTGGGAAGACTGGAATCACAGGCCATATAAATTTGGGGTGAGTTGTTTATTTGCCCTTGTAGCACTTCGGTCCCCAGAACCTGAAATGGAGGAAATAGTGGGGTTTTTCAGCTGCAAAGATAAACTTGTAGTTATTGTGTCAACAGTGACCCATGTGTGAATGTGTGAGGTGTGGAGCTCATGATCACACTTGCACACCAGGTAAACATTTCCCTTCCCATGTCCCTTTCTGGGATGAGACCTGTAGCAGATGAGACCAGGGTTATAATAAGGAGGTGCCCCTGTAGCTGCTGCCAGAGGAGACATCAGAGAAAGCAAAGGACACTGGAGCTGCCAGAAGCAGAGCAAGAGGAACGGATGTTTTGCCAGCATTCCACGTGCAGCCGTAGGGGAGGGTGTTACCCTGTCTTTTATACCAACACATGGCAGTCTCAGTGTGACTCCATGTTGGCTGTTGTGCCTCCAGGAAAGCAGAGGAGGAATGCAAACTCTGGCACACAAGACTACCCGTTCATCCTCTGGAAGAACTGATGGGAGCTTTTTGTATGCCTGCCAAAGGGAAAAAATAGCAGCACAATTTACCTGGGAACAGATGGGCCTTGCTAGGCAGCCAGCCTTAATTAACCAACAAGACAACTTAACAGCCTCCGGCCGTGGCACATCGCAGAGGCCTCGCTGGAGCAGCACAGGGCAGTAGCCCAGCCAGTGAAGAAGCGCCGAGCCAGGAAAAGCCCTGGACTCAGCACAGCAACGCAGGGGCAGCCGGCAAGTCAAAGATGTCACTTGTTCTTTGCTCTCCCCGCTGCTCCTCCATATCACGCTGCTGACACCGCAGCCTGGGGCCGGCACTCAGGAGGAGAGGCAGCCACCCAAAAGGCCAAGGACGTTTCCCTTTCAGGACAGGGAGGGGAAGCGGCATGCTGTGGCTCTGAACCTGAAAGGCTGCCAGGAAAATGCCCCCTCCCTGTCTGCTCAAAAGAGGTCACCTGTGGTGCTCTGTGCCGTTTAGTTCCTCAGCTTTATCAGAAGTTAAGAGCTGCAAAGTTAATTTGGAAGTGCTCAGAGGCAGATGGGGAAGGGTAAAGGAAAGGAGCACAAAGGGATTGCATTTGCGATGCTGGAGGAAGCCTTCTCACTTGACCAATTAACAATTTTCTCTTCATTTTCTAGTGTGTACACAGTTCTTTCTCAGCAGCTCTTCCCATCAGGCTCAAGACCTATTAGTGTGTCCCCATGTGCCAGTAAATTTTGCTGTTTTTCAGAAATGGTTGAGACATTTCAGACTGTACATCTACTGGCTTTCACACTCGCACATTCACTTTCTTACTCATGTCCTTAAACTTTTTCTCAGCTTAAAATATATTCATTTTGAGGAGAGTCTCAAAAACACCCCTTAGGCATCTGAATTCCTAGACAACGAAACCAGTGTATTTTTGTCTTTACAACGATGACATATTACTCCTTTTCTTCACACAACCCAAACTGGCTAGATTTAAAATTTTAGAGCTACGCACAGAGTGAAATGGAAAATAATGAAATCTAAGTGTAAGATCTGTTGGGAGTTACACAGAGTTTTGTTGAATTTGCTATTGGGAACTATAGCCTAAAAACAACTGTAGGTTAAATACGAGAGACCAGAACTGGTTCACAAATACAACAATCTGATCTTTTATATATGTTTATATATATACACATCTGTCTAGCTCTGCATACACAAACCCACATGGGGACTGTGGATCCCACTTTTCCTTTATTCCCTCCCCCATTTTTAAGAAGTATTTAAAAACTGAAATAAAATTGCTGTAGATTAGACTTGGATTATTCTGTATATTCAGCCAGTGACTCACTGACCATGTAGCACAGGGCTATCCATAATTTAATTTGTAGATAGTTCAGAAAGCAAGTACAATTCTCCCTCTCTACCCTACCATGTGTTGCTGTTCTGACAGTACTGTATGTTTGTCTCGGTGGAGGTTATTTCTCTAAGCTACATCTGGTTACGTTTGAGGGGTCATATCCCCTTTGACGTAGAACCTTTAAAAGCAGCAGGAAACCATTGTTCCCAGCACAGTAATTGTCAGAGTACATCTTTCCCTATAGACTCTGCTTAGCAATATGAAAAGCTTGCGTGCACACAGCCAAAGTAAAACTAAAAGTAGGTACACTAGTTTCTGTATTTATTGGATTCATCACCACAATGTATGAATATGGTAATTTTCAACTCTGCCTTCCTTATGGATGGCTCACTTACAGTCACTTGCATAGTCATAAATGGGTAGCCAGTTTGCTGATTCATTTTTTTTTCCTACAGAAATCAGACTATTGGGGTTTGAGCTAATCTTCGCATTTAAGAAAGTGTCAACTGCATTTGAATGTCTGAGATTTTCTGTTAAGGCAAATCAGGAAATTTCTAACACACTGAGTAAAATTTAATTAGCTTCTATCTTTTTTTATATCATCTAAAAGATGAAGAATACTCCTTCCTCTTCTCTGTTAAATATAGCTGAGCTGAGGTCTCTTTTACATGATGAGCAGACAGCAGGGCAATGTGGAGATAGTTTTCCTCCTAATCTAAGCAAGTAAATCCCAGTACTTGTAGTTCAAATGCATTCTGGTAGGTTGCAGTCAGCCAGAAATATGAAAACAACATCATGAAAGGAAAGACCCTTTCTTTTCTTCAGATCTCTATTATTGGTCTTGCAATTCAAATAAGCTCATAGAGTAGGACTATGGTTAGAGCCTTTGGACAGACCACTCTGGGTCTGGCAATATCAGGAGGGAGCCACATTTAGATTTAAAGGAAATGGTCTTTCAGTGCTCCCCACAGCCAGCCTGATGTCCATACCACATGGAGGAGTTTTAGCCCTCCCACTTACCTCCCTCAGGCAACTCTTAAAAAGCAACACAGAACTCCCAATCATTAATGATTCATTATCTGTACCCCTCTCTTTCTCTCCTTTGTTCTAACTGTCACAGTGTAATTCTTTGTCTATTTACTGTGTATTTCTGGCCAATAACAATTTGTAGAGTCTTTAAAAAGAGCTGTTTACTCAGAGTCAATAACACATTCATCCATGAGGAGTTAATGCTCTTATATACACTAAGGAGGACAGTTTCAGACGGCTGCACAAATCCCACAGCATTGTTCATGGGGATTTGTGCACAAACTTCTGCTTACCCCTCCTTGGAAATCTACATTTAATTCTGTTGTGTACGGTCATGAGAGTGCAGTGTGCTAACAGTTCCATGGCTGGTAACCCAAACAACAGAATATACTTTTTATGTCATTGTCAGTCATTGATCAGGTAGTGGGTTTGCTTTAGTTGATAGGACAAAGGTAAAAGTCTATCTGCAGTTGAAGAATTCCTGATCAGGAGAAGTATTGGAGCAGATATAATCCAACTGGAACAGTGCCCTGCAAATGACCAAATAACATGTGCAGCAAAAGCAACAGTCCCATGCCCAACAGTAAAGAGACTGAGTATACTGGTTGTGCAATGGATTCAAGACATGCAATCTAATCACTGTGAATCTCCATCAAAAGAAGACCTTGCACAACAGCAAACCTGCAAAGTTTGGAAGGAGTTTTCCAAACCACAGGAACAGCACATTAGAAACCTGTATATCATATATAGAAGTCATCTTCACTATACAAATTTTACATCCACTGCAAGTCCAGAACTTCATTACTTCCCCTACTCAGTAATGAAGCAGCAGCATTTCATCTACTCGCTTCAGAAAAAAATGGGCTAACTGAGGTTACCTTCTCCCGTCAGCATTGTTACACCATATATAAACCTCCAAACTAACAAAAGGTTTCACAGGGCAGATAAAGCTCAGTCACAGTTTATCAGAACACCTTCATTCAGCTCCCTCTTTTGTCAGACAACATATTGCTGTCACACAATAGTTCCCCTTCTTTCCATGAGTCTACAGGTTCCTTTCCCTCCAGGAGCAGTCAGGACAGGTACTCTTTGCACACTCAGGTTACTGCCTCTTTGGAAGCTGTTCTTGGTGCCTCATTTCCTGAGTGTTTGTTCCTTTGTGTTCCTGCCTGTTTGAGAAAGAAGAAGCTGCCACTTCCCTTAATGATTGCCAAATTCTTCCATGCTCCTAGAGATGACTCACTGAAAATCTGTTTTGGATTAAAGATACTGGAATTTTTTTCATGAGTGACCTATATTGCATTCATACATGAAAGACTTTCATTCCACCTCAGAGCTGTCTAGGAACAAAATCCAACAACACCTGTTTATTTTCAGTGCCACAGAGAAATGTATTTAGTGAACGAATAACCTGAAAGGCAAAATGTGATCTCTGAGGAAAAAAAAATAAATATTGTTTCAAACAGATTATTTGTAGCACAGAGAAGGGAAACAGTATTTCATTTCCACATGACAACATAAGTCTTAATAAGTGTCTTAATAAACTGTCATTTAACTTGAAAAAAATTGCACGAGTATGTCTGTGTCCCATCTTCTACCTTGATCAAAGGAAAACTAACATTAGAAATTTGCACTTCACCACAGGCAAACTGGAAGCAGAATTTAGCAAAGACTACGTAGGGATTACTGTAAGTGGACTTAAGGCTTTTAGCCATCCTTTACACCAGCAATTTTGGTATATCCCAGTGAAAAGGTTAGCTGAAAAGGAAAACCAAGAAGAAACACACCCTCAGAAAAGATAAATCTAAATATTAAATAACTAAACTATATCAAACTTATTTGATTTAAAGCATCATACGTATAGATTGTCCTGAACGCTGTCCCTATTACATGCCACTGTTAAACTAAACTCATCAAGCCAAAAGCTTGAAATTAATGCTTCAGGAAAGAAGAAATACTGGAAGACTCACTGATAAATCCCCAATATAGGGGATTTATCATTAAGCATTTGCATCAAATCCCTCTGATAAATTCAGTGGATTAAAGTTAACACAGATCTATCATATTTATCAATAGAAAACACAATAGAGGAACTGATAGGGGTTATTTCTAAAGAGTGACCATATTTTAACATACCTTCAAGTTAAAGCAAGTAATCTTTTTTGAAGAAAACACAGACTCTGGGCATGATTTGTTCAGGTAGTTACAGCACAACAAGAAATAATATGATAAAAATTATTTTTTCCCTTATCTTCTGAGTTAAAGTATATTTTCCTCCAAGAAAGAAATAAAAACATAAAAAGCCATGAAAACAAAATGCAACTAGTGAATCTAATATTTTCTCCCCAAAACATAGTTTTTCTCTTGAATCCTATGAAGTATTGCAAGTAAAAACACTGTATCACATCCATTTTCTCAAAAAAAAAAATTATGTGCATTGTTTTGAAACTACTCTTTCCTAATATGTACTAACACTTTCAATGATCAAAAACTAATAAATAATATGAGATAAAGTTTCTTTCTTTTGAGCAATGCAAGAGGCCAAACTTAAGTGAACCACTTATGTTATGGGTGTGGAGAGGATTAAAAATAAATAGATGATAAAAAGGATGCCTCAATTACAAATACATATTAATAAGACAGAGTAACTATCACATAGACACTGAGAAATACTTTTATCCCAAAGAGGTTCTAGTAGTGTTTATTTATTTCTACTAAATTTCACATTTTATGGCAGCCCTCACCTGCTAGAATAACTGTAAAAACTATTTACAAATGATAACTGGGATCAAAGAGAGTTAAAGATAGAAAACTTCTTTTTGAAAGTCAGTATCATTATTTTCATGTCACAGAGAAGAAATTGAAGCACATGTAAGTACAGATCAGCAATCAAGGTAAGAGAAAGGGTCTCCCAAGTCCAAGGACAGAACACTGGGCTTGTCATTACTACACAAAACTCAACAAATACCAAATAACAACCTTAGCTGTCTCTGAAACTTCTGGGAACCCTTTTAGAACTTTGGGGTTTCATCAGCTGTAACAAAAGGGAAATTTGGACAACTTTACAAAGAGATTATCAGAACTGACTGCTTTGTGGTATTTGGCACCACGTTAACAGGTATAAATATAGATTAGGGTAAAATTTATTTTCAAAGCAAATAGATATTAAGGTTTCTCTAAAATGAAGTTTAAGAAATGTGGTTAGTTCATTCTTTTGTAACTGCAGGAGCTGTAAAGCTTTTGAAAATGAACCATTCCTTCATTTATTTTAATCCTTTCAGGATTTCTATCCATTATTTAGAAGTGTAAAGTGAGTTGTTTATGCAAACAAGGAATGTGATAGCTTTCTGATTTTATATGCAGAATCATGACATTCCACTACAATGCATTATTAGCATGATAATATTTTGCACTTTTAGAATGTCTTCCATATAAGGAATTCAAAGTGCACTGAAGAAATTGTCACTTTGGCCATTCAAATTTATATTGCCAAATGAGCTAGGAAAATATGTTTCTGCAATCTTTTGACTACTCTCAATAAAATAAACTGTATTTAACATAATGTGAATGCCTTATAATTCCAACTGGTTCAAAAACTGTTGCTTTTGGATAAATACTATATGCAAAATAAAATTTAATTGCACAGTAGCCCTCTGCAGCACCCTACATGTTTCAACTTTACAGATTTTCCCCACAGATCAATGGACTGTATAAAGAAAGATCACAATTAAGGATTGTCTTGCTAAAGGTCTAAGTGCACCAGCAGGTCCTGCTAGCTTACTATGTACCTTCAGTCAAGCAGAGATTTCATATACATCTGCTAGTCCAGAGACATCAATCCAAAAAAACCCAACAGGATACTTGCCTGTTTTCCTTTTTTTTAGAATTAAGAAATACTATGGTATTTTTGTTCTCTAACCAACTGTCCTATAGCCTGGGAACTGTCAGTTAACTACAGCCTGTCTGCACAAGCAGATACATCATCTGAGTAGGTGTCTGTGACAAGCTGCACAGGAGCATTTCTGTTACTCTTCAGCTAACTATCATTTGTCTGTGCACAGTGGTTGGATGATACTTTCTTGGCAATTTGCTGGCCATAGAGTTACCATTATTGCCTTTGTGAAGCAGTAGGTACCATTTGCTTCATAAAGAAACAACAAAGCATCATCAGTGATGCTTATGTAGCCCCCATCCTATGTTTCAGAAGAGAAGGGAAGAAAACAAGGGAAGATTTTCAACTATGGCTGAGATTAAGAGGTACCTGACTCATATCTGACCCTCACTGACTTCCACTGGGACCTGAGTGCCCTCTGACATCTCCCTCATACAAAATATGTATGAAAGCTAGTTCAGAAAGGATTGTAATGTTGACCCCACCAGGCTATCATTTCAATACTGCATAAACCAGAATAAGTAACGATGACCACAACTCACTACCACAAAAAAATAATGCTCATACAAAGAGTGACCAACTATCATCCCTGTGACATAGGCCTTGTAGGTAATGTTCTGTCAAAGGAGAACATTTCTAAGAGTACTTAAAGTTTCCTCTGCATTCCTTCAGTTCCTGCCTCTATGGGGACAAGAGATTAGGTGTACATACAAACACACATCATTTGTTTTTAATCAAGGATAAATAATAAAAAAAGTAATTTAATTCCTCAGCTTTGCAAACCTGACACAGTTTAAGAAGCAGCTTACTGCTGAGTCAAAAATGTGAAGGATGTCACAGCTCTGAGTGGCAAGATGCTGCATTGTGTGCTTAACATCCTTGCCTTTCCTGTTTCTGTTGCTTTAGAAATCACACAGTAAAAATCTCACCACAGTAACACTAGAATCCTCTGCCTTCCCTCCTATACACCAGTCAGCCCTTCAGTCACTGAAATGTCACGTCAGCATTATTACTCTTCAGTCTTCTCAGTTGCTTTCTGTCTCCTTATGCTGCAGTCCTCTCCGTACCATCATCTGTCCCTTACTGACATCTGTGAGTCCCCTCCCTGTCCTCACCAACACACAAAAAACTCAGTTACAATTTTTAATATTTTGTTGTTGTTGTTGTTGTTGTTGTTGTTGTTGTTTTGTGGTTTTGTTTTGTTTTTGTTGGGTTTTTTTATTGTTTTTTTTTTGGTTGGTTGGTTTTTGGTTTTGTTTTTGTTTTGTTTAAAGAGTAGAATATGGATAACTCATACTCCAGATACAGTGGTCCCTACTTATTCAATTTAGATAGTAAGCTCTTTGAATCTGAAACTTAGCCTTATTTATTTTTACAAAGTGGGGTGGGATGCTTACTTGGAGATGAAGTCTGTGGGATGCAGCTGTTTTATGCACTGCTGTGTTGCACATGTTCCATCTTAGCTAGGATCTTCAAAATGCATCTTACAAATCTAACAAGAGAGACAAGCCTCTGGTTCAAAAGTCTTCTGTTCTGAAATACTTTCAGGATTCAAAACTAGGGATCAGTAAATGAATTTTGCTGGCTGGTTTCTGTTTTCAGTAAATCCCACCGGTAAAGAGGTTGCCTTGTCCCCCAGACAGACAGAACTATAACCATCCCTAGGGAGAAGCTGAAGATTAACAACAGCACCTCAAATCCTGGCAGACAGTACAAGAGTGACAGGAACTGCACATAACCCATCCCACAGGACAGTGAGGGAGCACAGACCCACACAGGGAGTTGTGACAGCCACATCCATGCAATACAGCATTCACTTTTGTCAGGTCTCCTAGGCAGATGTCGCTGTCATGTTCAGGTGGATCTGGGCAGCTCCTTCAGGAAGGAGGCCAGGGAGAGGTGCAGCTGAGGGACAGCAGGCTGTTTCCTGGAGCTGATCCTTTTCCTCCCCCCGAGGTGTCCTGGCAGCTCATTGTACAAGGAGCTGCTTCTTCCAAGCCTCAATGAGAAGCAGATAGAGATTTTTCAAATACATATATCAGCAAATTCTATTAGGCCCTTAACTGTATTCAGGCAGCTACTTGTTCTGAAAGCAAGTTTTTTTGCCCCTAAACTGACTTAAGGAGCTGGACTGCATAGTCTTACATTTCCTTCTCTTGCATTTTATTTTGTTTTTTTCCTGCCTTCCTGAGCCCTGTATCTGCCAAAAGTGGAGGAGGAATATTTTTCACCTGTGTAAATCAAGAAAATTACCAGCAGGATATGGCTCACACCCAGCACACTGCTCACTGGTATTTTGATGTTTCCTGTGCCATCATCCAAAGAAGACAGGTCTACCTCTGCTTAGTACAAAGAAACTACCAAAAGTTAAAATAATTACCTACAAAGAGAGTACATGTTTCTTTCACCTAATTAGATAATATGCCCAGGTGTTTAGCACCAAGGCATCTACTCCTTAATTGGAAAAAGTCAACGACAGAAACTAATTAGCAGCACTAATCAAAAGCAGAGGTCTAAAGATAATTAACAACACATCCCCATTACAAACCCAATCCCTTTATCATAATGTGTTCCAACTTATAAAATTAAATGAATGGATTTTTACAATAAGTGTTTCAAATTGCCATCTTCTGGAAAAACTACCCATTATTTCCCCAAAATAAAGAATGTTAATCATTCTGAAAAATGGCATTTTTCACACAATGGCTGTAATGAAGTCCTGTAATTTAAAAAACAAAACAAAACAAAACAAAAAAATTTCCAGATAACTCTCCATATTATTGCAGGCACTGAGTGTCCAGTGGTGAGACAGGTCTCTATTCTTGCTGGAGCAAAATGCTACCTACCATACTCAAGGAAGTGCTCACACCAGCAAAAAACCAAACCAAACAAATACTAAAAACAAACAAACAAACAAACAAAATAACAACTAACAACAACAAAACCAATCAAATGAAACAAACAAAAAAACAAACCCAAACAGATGAGAGGAAGGAAAATACATTGTCTTGCTAAGATGGTAGTTTCATGACTCTCCACAAGCATGGGAGGCTACAGGTTTTAAAAGTGTTGGCAAAGACCTCAAACTTTTATGAAATAAAGGATTAATGAGTTGCAGGAAAAAAAAAAAAAATCACACCCACTGCCCTCCTGCAAAAGTCTCCAGAGAAGTCAGGGCTGGAGGGGAAATCTTCCCTCTCCAGATCTCCTCTTCAGCCCTGCCATTGAGGAAATCCTGCAGTTTTCCAAGTGTCAAAACATCCAGAAACATCCCAGTACATAATTTAAATTCAACTGCTCAGGGGTTTACATTCACTGGTGTTCAGTAAACTGAGGCTGCACTGGATTTGCAAAAGGAAGAAACCCCTGGCTTGTCACATTAACTATGCTCCTTTCTTCCCTGAGACTCTCCAGGGTCACTCCTTCCATTCTCCCTCCACACTTCCACACCCAAACTCCTATTTTAAGTCCCATTCTTTTCTGGGCTTCCCATTATAGACCTAATAGAAATGCATCTTCCTGGCAAGATAAAAATTATCATCCCATGTATAAACTTAGTCTGCAGTTGGTTACTGCCAGCTGAGCTGCAAATTATGTCATTATAATATTAACAATTATTTTCTTAGGCTCTGACATGCCATTAAGTGATTACTTACAAGAAGGAAAGCATCAAGGGAGGGCAGACGTTGAAACAGTGAGGCTCAATGTTTGAGACCACAGGAGTTAACACTCTCAGGAACAAGATACCCACAGAAAGAGAAATCTCTGCCTACATTGGCGAAGTCTGCTACTCACAGCACATTTTGCACATGAGGCCTGCAGCCCTTCCCTAGCTGGATAATTTCTAACATCATTCACTTGCTCTTTTCCCATTTACACTCCTGTAAGGCAAAAAATCTTACCTGATTCAAAACTTACAAGGAGTAGCCAAAACCCAGGGAGAACAGCAGACTAACACATAGGCCAGTCATTTGCAAACAAAATGTCCAGATCCTGACTGCTTTTGTAGGCTGAAAATTCCACTGCTGGGCAATGGAAGATTTTACATTCTTTCTCTACCATTTTAAGGTGCTTTACTCACACACACTCATGTAAAGATTTAATAACCTCATTTATTTCACTGACATAATTTCTGCAAATAAGACCAAGGGTGTACATTAATGCTTGCAGGGAAACAGTAACACCTAAGTTTCATCTCCTCTATTTAGCAACTATGCTGTGGTTTGCATGTGTTTCATGTTAGATACAGTGTCTGTCAAATACTGAGAAAAACTTACCAGGTATCTAAGTCAACAGCTTTCCAGAATCTGAAGTTTACAAAAGGGAAAACAGAAATAAAACCCTCTGAAACACAGTCTTCACTTGTCCCTCAAATCGAGATTGTTGGGGTTTTTCATTCTTTTGCACTGAGGAGAGCTGCTACATATCATCCTTCTCCCAAAGGACCAAGGCAACAGAGACTGTTACTGAACAACACGTGATACAAAATAAATCTAACTACTCTGTCAGCCTGCTGCAGTTCCAACACGATCTTTTTATTATTTTCATATTTCTATCTTACATCTTAGCAAAATGATAAATCAAACCAGGAAAAATGTAAGTGTGCATTTCATTTGGTGTGAGGACTAAGAATAATTGCCATCAATATTGATTAACTCCTGGGGACAACACTGAATTTAAAACCCACAGACAGTGAAATCCCAGCTGATGCATGCTCTGCTTTGAGTAACACTTATTACATGTTTCTATGTTTATATTTATCTGAGAAAACTGTGAAACTAATGGTCCCAGACAGGGAATAATTTGTTATCATATGCTCCAGGACTGTACAGTTTCTGCAGCTCTCTGCCCCTACCAGGTGCTAATCAATGACAGGTTGATTAAAGTTCTCAGTATTCTGAAAAAAATCCAACCATTTCTGAGTGTTTAGCAAGCCCAGAAAACATGTAATAGTCTTCTAGCTCACTGCTGGTTTTTAATAAATATAAATCACAAGAGACCAGATTCTGTACCACCCTACTACAAACCCTACTATGTTAATTGGCTTCACTGAGATGGCATGAATTGATGCAGAGTTTCACATAACAAGTCATACTTATATTGTTTTAGTTATGGCACTGCACTCAATGAAAACTATGGGCCAGGTACAAAATGCACTGCTAATACAATACCAAATCAGATCTCAGCTCAGTTATGGGATATACCAAGGCATCAAAGGCTAGCAGAACCATTTACTAAAGAGGACAAGTTGTTAGTATTATTAGCAAGGCAGATTAATTACCCATAATCTATCTTCCAATTAAAAATTACTAAACCAGAATTTGTTCATATGCACTTTATATTCAAACAGTACAACAATTTCATCCGTGGCTTACTCCATGCCTAGAAATTGATGTTTCACTGGGGCTTTGTTATGAAGGTTCCCATGGTTGTTCTCATTGCACTCAGTGATATTATGTGATAATACAGTATTGTGTTTAGTCACTGAAAGTACTCATTATAGTAGTCATTTTAAGCATAAGAAAATATTCAATAGATGTCCCGATTTTGTTTAGCTTTGGTGTTTTGGGTTTTTTTTAACTTAAGACTTCTCTGTTTGTAGCATAACTATCTCACACGCAGGAGAAAGTATTAATTTATAGGACAGAAAAGGGCATGCTGTATTCAGTCAAGTAATGAAACACTAATATGATTTTAAATTAAAACTTCAACCATTAAAAAGAAAGAGATCTAGAGTACTGA
Source organism: Megaceryle torquata (assembly GCA_024611175.1). Lineage (NCBI taxonomy): Eukaryota > Metazoa > Chordata > Aves > Coraciiformes > Cerylidae > Megaceryle > Megaceryle torquata. The sequence continues at coordinate 39,742 of JANIJG010025454.1, forward strand.
TCTGTCTCTCTGGCTTTGCAAACAGTCATGTACAAAGCACAAGATGTTACATAGCAAAGAGTTGAAATACTAACTTGTCAGTACAAAAACTGGCCTCACACAATTAGTCCTACTAGCAGTACAAGTACCTAATGAACTATACACTTCACTGTACCTGATTAAAACTTTATTTTTAATTCCTGACTAGATCTTCAGCCAAAGTTTCAAAGCAGGTATGAGTTATATTTTAAATTGCTCCCTTTTTTTTTATAAGTACATTGCACTGTGTACAACAGCCAGAAAGCGGGGCCATGGGCAAGTACTATCTAGTGTTCTTTTCCTATCTGTCATAGAAAGTTGCACAGAAAATTAACCAAACTTCTGTTAATCAAGCAGTAAGCTGCCAATATTGATTATTCAACCAGAGATGAAAGACTTATTCAGACCTCCATTTTCAAACACAAAACATATTTTAGAGAGCAAATAAACATCACTATAAAACTGAGAAAATGCTTCCCATCTTTAGTTCTTTTCTTCTAGACAAAGAGTATGGGACAAATTTCAGGGTGAATAGTGTTTACTAGACAACAGGGAGTCACCATTCCTCTTCTCTATTTCCCTAGTCCAAGGAAGGAAGTACAACGTCATGTTTCCAGTTGTGATTCTTTACAAAATAAACCATGTAGCAATCAAATTCAATTTGGCAGATCATGGTAAGCAAGTATTCTGTCTAGCACCTGCATATCCCCTGAGAAAATGAACAAGGTTAGTTAAGGCAGCAGTTTTCAGAGAGAAGTTAGCAGGTTCTCTAGAATAGACAGGGTTGAAAGGTAGCATTTGTCACTGCTGTAACAAAAGGGTCTCTAAACCCCAGTCAAAGATCAGAAATCAGCAGTTCTCACCTTTTATAAGCCTATGGCCTGACGGCTATATTTACCCAAAGAGAGTTCATTATCTACATAACTCACAATGCAACTCAGGCAGGACACAGTGCAAGGAATGCAAGACAGAAGAAGCAGAACCTGTGCAGCAACAATCTCCAGAACCCTGGTGTAGAGGCTTAGGCAAGGAAAACATCTGAGGGACAGTCCATTTTCTGCAAACACAAAACAGAATCTTTCCCTGTGCAGTTGAAATGCCACCATGTCTACCTAACACTGAGTTTCATATGTCTCAGCATGCCTGGGAAGTTTATTTCTTCTGTATTGCAGTTGTATGTGGGAACTAAGGTATATTCCTAGAACCATTATGGCCATTAGGTTCATGGGGAGTTTGGAGCCTTCACAGCACCTGAAACTCCACAAGGAATATCTGGGAGTTCACAAGCACTGCAACTGCCCGTGTTCACAAAATCCTGTTATCCTTAAGCACACCTGGCTTGATTGTCCTGCAGTCTGAGTCTGTCCTCCTGATCCTGCATCCATAAGGACATGGGCTCAGTCAGACTTCACATACCTAGAATTCAGTTATATCTATGCCTTGTCTCTTTCAGTAGCCATCAGCACAGACCTCGGGAATAATGTAAAAATGGGTTAAGCATCTAGTCATACCTTAACATTCAATTGCATCTGCCACTACAATGTATCTAGTAGCCCAGTGACAGCTGGGAAGTATTGCAAAATATTTCTACCCTGACTACTTTCACTCTAGCTGTAAACTTTGTCTGCCTGATCTTTTTTCCAGGTGATTTCTGAATGTTCTGAACAGTGCAAACCCAACATAATGCCTCTGTGGAAGAAAAACATCCTGTACCCACTGTCTAACCTACCCTAGAGTCCCACAGTCTCTCATACTTCAAAAATAACCAAGGGTGGGGTGGTTCTTGACACCCTGTCAGAAATGTGTGGCATCTCAGGGACCACAACCAATGGCAGTAGGCGACACCTTTCCCCACCTACCCAAGTTGAGGATGAGGCAAGTTCTCACCCCCATCAGGATTAATTGGCCTGCAAGATGAGACACAGGGATAACACAGGTGACTACCTGAAGGTGACATGCCACATCCTAGAGTTATCTAAGCCTGGAATTGAATTTTAGGCAATCTTTCAAGAAACAAAAGATTTCTTAGTAAAAAGGAGAAGAATCTCACCAGTTTGCTAAGCCTACAAAGGGATAACGAAGTTGGGCCAAAGTTCAGAAATTTGCCTGTATATTACAATTTGACTCAAAACACAGAGGTAGTAAAAAAGTGACTGAAATTAGTCATTTGTAAGGTACTGAAGTAATACTGGAAACCTACTTGGCTTGCACAACAAAATCTTTCAGAACAAATAGGCATATTTATCTTTTGTGGGGACTTGCACAGAAACCACACTACTTTCCCACCAACAAATCTGAAAGCATTTCAAAACATTTTACCAACACAAGAACACAGATTAAATATATGCATGAATATTAAAAAAAAAAAAAAAAAATCAAGTCTCCTATTTTTAGTGTGCTGGTCCATGATATGCTGCAAGATTTAATAAAGTACATTTGAGTTCTGATAAGAGAGGTCTCAGTCTTCCAAAGTGTCAATGAAATCTTATTATCACAAAGAGCATAAATAGATATATATTTCTTTTTAAAGCAAGTACTTTCTACAAGACTTCCAAAGTACTCCTCTTCCATGTCTTTTCGAATACTTTTTCCTAGAGAAACAGCGTCACCTTCCGTCCAAAAAAGATCACATCCCAATTTCTTTAGTCGGGAAAGACTTAAAAATTACTTCTCAAAATCTTTCACATGTTTTTTTTTTTTTTCTATCCTAGATTTCATAACATGAGTATACATTAAAAAAATATATATATATGAGTGTATAAAATTTTTAAAACCCTCAAAAAATAAAATAAAATAAAATAAAAATAAAAATAAAAAACCAAACAAACAAAAAAACAACCAACCAACCAAACAAAAAACACATAGGTGGAAAGGGCATCCTTTCTAGTTTTGTATCCACATCCACTGCAGTTTCAGAACAATCCACACAGTTTTGCTCAGAACAAAATAAAAATAGAAAAAAAAATATATATAAATAGATGTGTCAGAAGGAAATAATCAGGGAAAGTTATACAAACATGACTACACCTTGAAATTGTATAATATTCTCCCTAACACCACCACTAAGTCAGGTGCAGCAGTACTAATGTTGACAGTAAGCATAGCATTTGGAATACATCCTCACAGCACTTTATACTGGTTTTAATTAATTCCCAGCATTTATATACTCAGTGAAACCCTGCTTGTATAGAGGATCAGCCCTTACTAGAGGTATCAGCAGTGAGAAGGTAATAGGATGTAAGGAGAAGAAATGAAATAATGTAGGATATGGAAGCGTTGAAGGTATTTCAACTGGATGTGTGAAATGACACGAGTGCCCCATAAATTCACAAGAAAAACGAGAACACCCCAGTCTCATCTTTCTACCTCTTTCCTCATTCTCTTTTCCTTTGCAATGGGCTGCTTTTACCAACAAACCTACTGGTAGCCAACTACTATAGCAATTATTTTGCAACCTGAAATTCACAGTAACAATAATACAGTCAAAAAGGTCAATATGGTGCATGAGTGGCATAAAGCAGGATGTTTCAGGGTGTACAAGCAGAAAAACCTACCAGCAGAAACTAAGTCAAGCCAAACAAGATCTACATGGACACTTAAAAATATCCTTCAAACAGGGAAAAAACAGATGTATCTGTGCATAACTTCATGATAAATAACAACTTGTTGAGATATTTTGAAATTATCATTGACTTATTTTCATGCTACTGCCTGTCCTGGGGTATAGCATAGACACATGATCATTTTCAATAGTAAAAACTATTGAGCTCAATTAGGCTGAGCATCCAGAGAGGAGATGTGACAGTGGTCTGGTATTCCAAAAAAGCTGTGAACTACCATTCTGCACAGCACAGCATGGGGACTGCCATGTGTGGTTTTCTTCTGTGCTTACTCCCCCAGTTCTACAGCATCAGTTGCACTCGTAGACAAGACCATAGCTGGCAATTCTTTGGCTTGAGATACCACAGTAGCTCCAGAGAGGAATGGGATGATCTTTTTGTCATGTCCCAGACTGGCTTGTTTTGATATGATTAGAGTACTTTGGACCTCTATCTGTGCAGACAGCAATAGTCTGATTTTGTGATGGTCTAGACTGATGAGACTTTTCTTCCCAGCTGATGGGACTTCCAGAAAGCCTTAAAAGAGAGGGTGCTTACTTCACCAGTGTTAAAATACAACTTTTAAGTGAGGTGCTGTGTGGTAAGATTCCTGCTCCAAATTCAAACATACAGCACAAAACCACAGAAGGAAATGTTTCTGCTATTGGCCTAATGAAAGAGCAACTTGAACTGAAAGGTCAAGAAAATCTCTCTCTGCCCGGAACAGAGCAGATGGATGACACTGACTTCTATGCTAGTAAACTTTTGTAAACTTTGCCATTCTTTCATTAGTTTTGAATCTAGTTTAAAAACTTCCAGATTGTGTATTTCATGTGTTAGCAGTGTCACATTTAATCCTGATTTTAATCCTGATTTTAAACTTAATCATTTTACTGTTAATTAAATTTGATTCATTGTAACAGATCAATCACAATGAACTCTCCAGATTATTTTATGTAACCTTGTGTTGCAACAAGGGAAACTGAGAAATAGAGGGCAGATGCTTTAATTTAATAGAAAGACTAGCATCTCAGTTACTTCCTAAAAATGCTTCCCCTCCTCCCCAGTATCATCTTTACACACCATGTTTCACGCGTAACAAGCTGCTCTTCATCCAACATTGACCTTGTGCAAGTGATGTATCAGATGATCTCTCAGAAAGCAACTGATCAACCAGTTACATTCACACAAATAGATATTTATGTATAAATATACACATGCTCATACGTGCACACACACATATTCACAAACCTAATAAATTCACAAAACTAATAAAATAATTGGCTGCAATACCAGTGTATTTAGTCTGTGCAATTTCTTCCTGATTTTCTTTGAAGAATAATGTCAGTGGTTATTATGGCAGAGCCCAAGGCCAGGCTCCCTATTTCACTTACTAATTCTAGAGGCAATTTTTTACATGAAGTGCAACAAATGGAGCCACTCTCTTTACTTAAAAAACAAAGAAACTAACAGAAAAAAAACCCCAAACCACAAAAAAACCCCAACAAACAAACAAACAAAAAACCAAACTCCCACACAAAAAAAAGCAAACACACACACAAAACCAAAAAAAAACAACCCACAAAAAACCCAAACTGGCTAAAACACAAAAACTACTGTAGTTTTCATTACAGATTCTTTTTTTTTGGTATAGCTGACCATCCCTGTGGCTTCACCACAATTGTTCTTCACTATTACTTATATTTCTAGAAGCAGAAAGCAGGCCATTAACAGATATATTTTATCTGTTAAGTCAGAGATATTTTAACTTATGAAAAGGATCAAGTGCTCTGGAGGTAATTCAGCAACCTTGCACCTCAAGGATGTGCTACCAGACAAGGGAACATTCAGCTCTGGGTATTCTCTGTTAATCTAAGGAGAAAAAAAAAAAAAAAAAAGGAAGCCAGCAGCCATAGAAAGGAAAAGGCAGAAAAAGATATCCTAGAGTAAAAAATATTTAATGATACCAGAGATCATGAGGTTGGTTTTGAGCATGAGTAAAGGTTAATACAAATATCAGCACACAACTGGTATGGCAAACTGCAATTTTATTGAAAGAGGTTTACAAACAAGCTTACTCAGCATTCACTGCATGGATGTAAACAGTTCACTGTAACCACTAGCTGGAGACCTATAAAAAGGGAACCTGATCCACTGGATCTTCTGCTACACTTTTTCTGAGAAGCTTCCTTGGAAACAGTTTTCAAGAATTTTATGAGACAGTTACTCAGACTGAAGGCTGGTGGTCTTTACTTCTCCCAGCAAAATTCTTCTCCCTTTACCCCTACAAATACTGGCAAATAACAATCTCCCATAACATGGTCTCCTTTTTGCTGGCTTCCTCATCGGTGGGTAGGTAGGTAGGTAGGCAAGCAGGTGAAGGACTCCCTGAACTGGAAGAGCAAAGTGCAAAGTAGCTGCTTCCTGCATGAGCCGAAGCTCCTGAGCTCTTTCCCCTCCTTCTGGTGCTCACTTAAGCTTTTTTCTACTCACCACTCTCTGTCTCCCATACAATGGCAACAGTGACTTGAAGGTTGCTTCATCCTTCCTGTACCTTGTCCAAACAGAGGATTCACTGGATGACCAAGTGACAGCATTATCACCGGAGACAATGAGGAAGGTTGATGAGAAAGCTGAAGGTCTCAGTTTTTACTCTATTTATAGTTTAATGAAGTGGATGGGTAAGGAATGATCAGAAAAAGGAAGATGGAAATGTAAAGAAAAAAAAAAGTGCAGATAAATTTCAGCATCTTCAGTGCTGAGATACCATGAGAACCAGTGAATTCATCTGATAGGCAGGAAAGAACAAAGACTTTGGGGGAACTTTTGCAAAGATGGCAGGAAATTACAAAGAGATTTCACTGAAGATGATGAAAATGTTAACAAAAAATAGAAAGGTTCATGGGTAAAACAGCACTAAGAAAAAAATTGTATGCTGGAGCAAATGCAACAAGAACAACAAATATCAGAGTTTGGGAGGCCTTTATGCTAACAATATGCAGAAGCTGAGTGAGGCAGTGTCAAAGGTATAAAGCAGATGTAGGCATACCAAAAGGCACTCTGATCAAGGCAGAGTATAATTAAAATTTTATTTTCCTTACAATTTTAATTCCAGGCTATGCTTCCAGGTAAACTTTCTTCCTTTAAACAATTCAGTTTGGAACCGTGTCCTGGTTTTGGCTGGGATGGAGCTAATTTCCTTTTAATATCTAGTATGGGACTATGTGTTGGATTTCTTCTATAAACAGCGTTGATAACAAGGGGATGTTTCAGTTACCACTAAGCAGCGCTTACACAGAGTCAAGGCTTTTTCTGCTTCTCATCCCACCCCACCAGCAAGAAGGCTGAAGGGGGCACAAGAAGCTGGGAGGGGACACAGCCCAGACAGCTGACCCCAACGGAACAAAGGGATATCCCATACCATATGATGTCATACTCAGCATATAAAGCTGGGGGAAGAAGAAGGAAGGAGGGGCATTCAGAGTGATGGTGTTTGTCCTCCCAAGTAACAGTTACACACAATGGATCCATGCTCTCCTGGAGGTGGCTGAGCACCTGCTTGCCAGTGGGTGGTAGTGAATGCATTCCCTGTTTTGCTTTGCTTGTAAGAGTGGCCTTTGCTTTATCTATTAAACTGTCTTGGTCTCAACCCATGAGTTTTCTCACTTTTACCCTTCTGATTCTCTTCCCCATCCCACCAGGAAAGGAGTGAGTGGGCAGCTGTGTGAGGCTTGGTTGCTGCTTGGGTTTGGGCCACAACAAACTGGAATCAAGAGACAAAAATAATGGTATATGCACATCTAATACTCATGAGACAAACTCATGCAAAGACAGTGAATTTAGTCTGGAGTTTCTAGTCAGAACTGAGATTTTTTCAGTTTGCATCTCAGATACAAGGTTATTTCTTCATGAAGTGAAATGCAGAAAAAATTTCTTCACTACTTTCAAGGTCTTTGTGGCTTAAAGCAATATATATGCAGGAAGTTTGAAGAAGCTTAAGAGATGATAATTGGAAAGCTCAAGTTTGCTTTGCCTTGCATGGCTTATGGAGATGCAGCATAACCTCATGTCCAGCCACCAAACACCTCCCAAAATTACATGTCTTCATCAATGAAGAAACAGAGGCCAACAGACAAGTCATGTATCCACCTTGGCCATAGGAGCAGCAGGACACGGCCACTAACCAGACCTCAGTTCTTACCCCTCGCTTGCCTCAGGTAGATACCAAAACCTTCCTATGAAGATCCCTCACGTGACAAGATACACACTGTATTTAACACCACGGTACTGCTGTTTATCAGAAAACACATGGGCAGAGGACACCTCATCCATTTGGCTGCTCATTAAGGCAAATATTTACGAAGCGCTTAGAAGCAGCACCCCACTCCCTCAACACTAAGGACAAGGAGACTGCAAAGGAGGAAGGGGCTCAGCAAGCGCTTCCTCAGCTTTCCGCCGAGACTTCCTTCAAGACAACAAGCATAAAAGACCGGCTGGGGAGGTGGGGGTGCATAGCTGAGGGGAGTGCGTAAAAGAAAGCGAAACAAAGGCAGAAACCGTTCTTGGCGAGCATGGAGAGAGAAGCTGTGCTTCGCCAGGGCAGTCTTCGGCCACCGGCAAAGCGCAGCCCCCGCTCCGGCTGAGGCGGCAACTTCACGCCGCTTCCTAGCGTCCCTGACGGCCACTGCGCCCCACGACACTCAGCCCGAACCTCCGCCTCGGGCCGGGCGGCGGGGCCGGGGCCGGGGCCAACCCACCCCCGCCCCCACCGCCGCCATTTCCCGTTCGGCGCCGGCAGCCAGCCTGACAACGGAGCTATGGGAGCCACCGGGATACCGCCTGCTGTGAGGTACGGCGGGGAGGGTGGCATCGTCCGGGGAATGGGGACCCGCTTTCCCCTAGTGGGTCGCCGCCCGTGTGGCGGTGGTGGTGGCAGTTGGAGCTGTGCCGTTAGAGAGCCGGAGCGGGGGCTGCGGCCGCCCCTGACCGCCTCTGGGCCCGAGCGGGCCGTGCTGAGCGGAGCGCCTCTATGTGCTCCCCGCTGTCCCTTGACGAAGGGAGGTGTCCGTGGACGGCAGGCCTGCCTGCCCGAGCTGCCCTCGGCCGCCGGGGTTTTCTGCAAGGGTCAGGGGAGTGTGTTAGTGATTTGCTGGGCTCGTTGTGGGAGCCGCCGTTGGCCTAAATCCGTGTTCCCTCAGCGCCCCTCGGGTGTAGCCGAATCGCACGTAAAAACTGCGGGTTATTGGGACTGTTTCTTCGGCAGCGTCACTTGAATGCGAAATTTACCCTAGAGATAGGCCGTGGGGTGCCTTGCGACTGTTTTTGATGCAGGTAGCCGTCTACCTCAAGGCCAAAAATTTGTGAAGAAAGCCTCAGAACAGTAGAATGTGACAGAGGTGGTTGTCACAAGCCCTGTTTCCATGTCCCCCTGGTCGTGCTGGAGTGGCCCAGGGCAGCCGAGGATGCTGTTGGTTCCTTCAGGGTCCGGCACACCAGGAGCCCTGCTGGTAGTGTATGGAAAATGGACTTCTGGTTAATGGACTTGGATTATGAAGGTTAAATTATTTGAATAAATCACTTTTAAGGATATTGAAAGTCTCCCAGCAAAGCCAGGAATAGAGGGTGGACATAACTTATAACCCACGCGCGATTCCCTAATTCACATGGTTCCAGCAGTAAAGTTGATCCATACATTTTATTACCTCTGTTTAAAACATTCCTGAAGCATCTCCTATGGTGTATATATATCTCCGTCTCTTAACGTTAAGTCGATTTCTGTACATAAGTACCATCTGTTTGTTTCACAGAATTGGGTGTGTTTTCTGCTTTACTGAAAGCTTTTCAGAAATAAAAGCCAGTGACTTTCTGAACTTCAAAGACTTGCTCCGCCCCCTTCCCCCGCCCCCCTCCCCGACTGGAAGCAAATAGAAAACAACCCAGCCTGAACTCTAGTTTAAAAATGAGCTGCCACTGAAGATGATTTGGAAGTGTGAAGCAGAGTTTTGAAAGCGCTGAGGGCTTCAGGCAGCTCTAAGAGCAGTTACTCTGAACACAGGCTGATGAAGTGAGTGTGAGCTGGACTTAATAGTATTTTTATGGCTTCTCTCCAGGGACTGCTGAAGCTCTGAAGAGGAAGATGACAAAAGCTAATCAGAGTTCTGACAAAAATGGGGTTTTTTTCCTGGAATTTCACTGGTATTGATAGATCTGCAAGCGAAAACTGGATTTAGACAGTTGTGCAAACTTGGATACAAAACTATTTTGTCACGTTTTTCTTACCTATTCTAAGGTGCTAAACATGTAACTTGGCTTTAATATGCATCATGTAAGATATGTGTGTTGTTTGGCACACAAAGCCATACACAAGACACTTCAGATTCCAAGAATGAGACAATTGATACTCATAGCAGCATGTGCAACAGGCATCAAAGGTACACAAATACGTCTATGGCACAATGCTATATATGGAGTGCTTTGAACATGTTTTGTGATAAATTGCAAGGATTAAGACCCAAAGGAATTATTTGTCTAAGTTAATTCAGTGTCCTCAAAGTTTTCCCCTTAAGAGAAAATTTTGAACAGTCTGAAAAATCAGGTCCTGCACATGTAACTGTTCTTTGAAGTGACCGTGAAGTTAACGTTGTTTGGTATTGGGGTTCTGTGTGACTTCTGAACAGAGCTGGTAACCTTGTTGAAGTAGAAAGGATTTTTTTTTTTCTACTAGTGTGATCTGTAGGCTTGATCTGAATAAGAAAGTCAGTTTACATTCTCTTCTGTCACATTCATTAGTGCCAGAACTATATTGACTTTGTAGATTTGTGTGACTTAAATCACTTTCTAGTTTGCCAATAGAAGTGGTAAACTTTAAAGCTTTTGTAACTAGTCATCATTTTCTAACTAGTCCATCTTTTAAGTTTTGATTGAAAAGAGAAAGATTGGTATTTTGTATCACCTAAATATTTGTCATGCTTGAATGAAATTATAAAATTAACCAAGCTGAAATGAAAAGAACACTCTCTTTGTGGAATTATGATTATTAGTTGCACAGGTACAGGTTCTTAGTATTTATCCAGTGACTTACTATAGTCATGCTAAAACTCTGAGCAGAGAAAGATTAACACCTCAGATAGGGTTAGCTTTTTTTTCTAATTCATCCAATTTTAACATACTGTGTTAAGTTTGACATTATCATGCTTTGCCATGATTTTAAATTTTAAGCTGTTTGTTTTATGGAGAAAATACTTAAAGTTGTATTTAAAACTAATTTTAAATTAAAACACAATTTTGTGTATTAAATCTAAGGAGAAGATTCTTTGGAAACAGTTATACCCTTGCCTGTCCATCTCTAGATTCACAGTTTTTCCTTAGTACTTTGCCTGCAATTTGAAATGAGATCCTGTGAATGCTAGTGCTATAAGGATATTTGAGTAAAATAATAACATCAAGGACAAGGAATATTTTATTGGGTCTTGTATATTAAAAAATGGTAACATAAACTTCATAACTTCCTTATAATTAATACTTTTATAATTGGGTTTTTCTAACCTTCCCCTTGATCTGCCTTCTTTCTGGAAACATTTTTTACAACAGTAATGAGTCCTTGTAATATTTCAAGTCAGGAGGATGTTACAATACAGTGCTTTCTGTATTTATTTGGAATGGTAAGGGACTTTCCTTGTGAACAGCGGAAAGTTATATTGTCATAGAATTGCCTGGTCTAATCAGAGCATCCTTGCCCCCCACCCCAGCCCCGATAGCAATACCACTACCTCCCCCTGAGCGTTAAAGAGGTTAAAATAACTCCCTGTATATAGACCTTGTTTTTCTTTCAAGTAATTTACTAAGATGATTTGCTGAATGTGTTGTTGATATTTGAGTGGGTTTTTGTGGATTTTTTTTTTATGTGTTTGCAGGTACAGAAGCAAAATGTTTATTTTGCAATCAGTAGGTTATATTTCTTAATCACTATGGAATCACTGATGAATGGACCAATACGTTTTTATGAACTTGGTAAGTTGCCTGTACCTTTATATTGCAAGAGGACTAGCACTAATTTTTCACTAACACTCCTGGGTTAACTGAAGTAAGATACCATCATCTTACAGAGCTCTTCCTGGAATAATTCAAAGAATCAAGAGTCCAGTGTATTAAATATACTCAATTTTATTCATAAACTGTGACTTTCCCATAAGAAAGAAATGTTTTGACAAGATACTGCATTCTGTGTCTTTAAATGTTCAGGGGACTCTTAGTTGGGTGTGTTGTTTTTAATTTCTTACTCTCTTTTTTTTCAGGACTCCTTAGTTTCTGGATTAGCAGGCACAGCAATCATATTTTGTTGGCTGAGCAGTAGCTATAGTGAGGAAGTGTTTTGATAGGATCATTTAATTTTGTAAAAAGGGCAGGATGGTAAAGAAAATTAGCCATTCAGTTTACAGACCATCTTTATTTCTCCAATCTTAATTTTCCAAGTTACTTGCTCTAAATTTGGTTGGGTGTTTTTTTTTGATGGGTGTTTTGTTGTTGTTTGTTTTATGTTTTTGTTTGGGTTTTATGTTTGTTTTGGGGTTTTGTTTGGTTGCTTTTGAGGGGGTGGTGGTTTTCTTTTCCTTTGGTTGGGTTATTTTTTGTTGTTTTGTCTCTTACATAATAGTGTAACTTACAAAATTTTGCAACCTCCAACTGTCTTTGCTAAACATGTTTGTTGAAATGAGGTTCTGAGGCAGTTTGAACTTTAGTTAACTGGAATTGGTTTTTGATAGGGGAGATGCATTTAAAAATCACAAATATGGACAGAATAGAAAAACTTTTATGTCAACAGGAAATACTTCAGCTCATACCTGTGAGGTGGCTGGCATAAGAGAGAATGCCAAAAGACTGTTTGCATTCCCTCACCTAAAGGGCTTGCTCCAAGGAAGTGTGTCATTACTAGAGTCTGTGCACTGACACTCTGTGTTTCCATAATGGGAATCACCTTAATGCGCTAAAGGCTGTGTGCCTGTTGGGAGAAGGGACAATTCCTGCCACAAATGGTTACAAATCTGAGCTTGTGCTCAGGTAAAGAGTAATAGCTGTTAAAGTATTGGTTTGTTACTCATCCCCACTGGATGTTTTTTCCAGATAGGTGATCTGTTATTATATGGCAAGAAATTGATTGTTCTACTTTTAACTGCATTTCTCTAAAGGGAGAAATCTCATTATTCAGCAGTAATGTAGAAGAACAAGTGCAAGAGGAAGGTGTACAAGAGAGCGGATGTCTGTGGTTTGAATGGCAAAATGAAGCTTGAGAGAGATGAGTTTTCTGCTTCGTGGAAATATAAATTTGCTGCATGTACAACTCAAGTGAGCTGCTTAATCTCTTTGCATCTCATTTCAGAAGGGATGCTGGGAGCATAGTTGAATATTTCTGAGACAGATTCATAAGAAACACTTGGCGAAGTATCCGTCCCAAACGATTTCAACAGACTTAGGTGCCCAACTGTATTTGTGTGTGCTGCTAATTAAAGAGCAGTTTTTAAGGCACTTCTCCCTGGCTATAAAGATTCTGTGCACATAGCTCTTTAATAAGTTGACTAGGAAATTTTTCCTTTCCTCTTCCAGTACTCTCTTCAAAAGTAGAGAAGGTTATAAAATAACTGCATTAATCTATTAGGAAATTTTCACATTGTATCTGGAACAGGACAGTTCCCACCAAACCAATACTGTTCTTAGTCCCCTCTACTTTACGAGAAATATGCATTCTGTTACTATGACTTACATAGCTGAGGGTTTGACCAGATGACCTCCAGAGGTCCCTTCCAACCTCTACCATTCTGTGATAGTCCTGTCCTATCCCTTATTTGTAGGTCTGTGTAAAGATTGTTCTGATTTTTTATGATGTATGTCCAAGATTTCTCTCTTCACAATCATTCTTACTGTGGCACGTCTTGTTGACACATCAAGTAGTTTTATTATTATTTGTCATAGTGTGGCACCTGAGAACCTCAGTTGTGGACTAGAGTGTTACTGCATTAGTTGCTGTACAAATGTAAAGTCAAAGACATTCCTCATGCTACCAAAGTTACCCTTCTAAGTGAGGTGAGGAGAATAAAAGAACATGTTAAGGCACTAGTAATCAGCACAGTTCAACAGAGGTAGCAGGCTAGTGTTGGTTTGGGTATTGTATTTTTGGGTAGTGGAGTAAAGACAAAAGAGAGTTCATGGAGAAGAGTTACAGGGAAAACGATGTAATTTTGTAGGTATTTCTGTGGAGTTCGTCTGAAGTATGAGAGGAAGCATGCATGTTTGAAATTAAAGAATAACTTCTTTGGCTAACTGAGCGTAGGTGTTGGCGTCTCGTCATTAGGAGGACAGGCTACAAAATGCCTATAAAATGAGGACAGGAAGTTTATATTTGTTGCAGTCAAAGTGAAAGGGAGCTAAAGGATCTCAATGAAAAAAAATGTGAGGGCTCAGAACAATAATTTCAAAAGCGTCTTGAAACACCATGCTGAAAACACGATTGATGCAGGACTGGGCTGGTAAAAAAAGAGAATTCTGGGTACAGTGAAAATCTGGATGAGTGAACAGTTTCTTACAGAGGTTGTACAGGAAGACATGGGGACCTCTAGAATATTCGGATCTGCACAAAGGCTGAGTTCCAGAGATTACTTGGACAATGCGGCCTTAACCATGCTGTGCGACGGGAGAAGTTGCAGCATCCACTGTTTTTGGGGGTGGGGGTTTTTTTGTTTGTTTTTTTGGTGTTTTTGGCGTTTTTGCGGGTTTGTTGTTGTTTGTTTTTTTTCTGTAGAGTTGAAGATCCACAGGGAAATGTTACAAAAACAGGACACAAAATAGAGAGGGACTTACAAAATAGAGCCTGAAATAGGGAGTTACAGGAGTCATCTGTCTAAAGATAGTGGGCAGTACACCAAAGTTCTTAAAATACAACCTTAAGGACTTTTAGCAAAGAAGGATGTCTGTGAGGATAGTTCAATAATGTTCTTCAAGCAGCAATAGTATTTTTTTCTCAGACCAGTTTTAAGGTTCTTGTAATGATTTAAAATGGTGTTTAATAGAGTGAGCTACCTGACATATAGTCAGAATCCTCTCAGATTCATCACACTGAATCTTGAATCTCATTTGTCAGGGATCAGTATAAGCTTGAACAACAGTGTAGTTATCAAAGAAACAGGTCCTAGGAGCCTCAAATTAGTGACAGAGGTTGGAAGAGGACACCCCATGCACTGGGGAAGAACGGAAGGGTAGAAGACACTAGAAGGAAGATGTGAAAGAAAGAAACAGTTCCACTGAGGGAATACTGAGTAGTATTTCTAATTGTTGTAAATTGATATTGCCAATAGTAAACTGATAATCACATACTGTAGACATATAAATGCGTTAATACACAGTTTCATTTTTCAGTGTACATCTACATTCTGTGTACAGCTTGTTGCAGCTTGCCTGGTAAGAGGTTTTGGGTTTTTTTGTCTTTCAAATGCTTTTCCTAACACAGTTCAAAAAACTTGTATAATCTCACCAAGCATAATTTTAAAATTTCATGCTTCTTTAAGAAATAACCTAATAGAAATATAATACAGGAGGACGGTCCTTTCTTTGCATTGCTTTGGGATTTTTGTTGGTTTTTTTGTTGTTTATTTGTTTGTTTTGTTTTTTCTACTGTGCTGCACTGTCTTCTACAGTTGCTTTATTTTGGGACAAATACTGGGCTGTTCTAATTGAGTTTATTAGAATTGTGGCAATCCCACATTTGTTTGCTATTCGTATTGGCCGGTTGGTTAGTTTTGTTTTGTTATTTTGTTTGGTTTTTTACCTTTCTAGGAAGATTTCTGGAAGGACCACCTGACAATCTACAAATTGAATCTCGCAACTTTCAACACATTTTATCCTGGAAGGCAAAAAATGATCCAACTGTGCCAACGTACTATCGTGTGCTATATACTGACCTCGGGCAAGTCTTATAAGACACAAATTTTAGTTTTAGTGTTTATTAATTCAAAATACTAAGGATGGGTTTTTCTTGTTTTGTTGTTTTTTGGTTTTTTTTGTTGTTGTTGTTGTTGTTTTGGGGGGGGGGGTTGTTTGTTTGGTTTTGGTTTTTTTTCGTCTGTTTTTCCACTCAGAAACCCTTTTCCCTTCCCACCACCCTAATACTTTCTTGTATCTGAGAATCTAGATAGATTGTTTTGATCCTATATTTTAACTCGTTTTGTTTTACAGCAACTGGAAGACTGCTAAACAATGTTCAAATATTACACAACTCTCCTGTAATCTGACAGATGATTTTAAAGATAGAGATGCTGAGTACTTTACAATGGTTCAGAGCTTCATAGGAGCTGAAGTATTCAATTCTTCTGTACTTTACTTTGTGCCATTTACTGACAGTAAGTTCTCTGTCTGCATTTGCTCATTTTGGTAGTTTTTATTCATAGCTGATGTGTAAATGACATTCTGCTAGCTTTACAGTAGGACACTCCAAAGTAACTTGGTCTGCAGCTTATTCCTTTATATAAGACTATGATTTTTTTGTGTAATCTATCACATATCATTTATAAAACATAAATAACTTTCTAAAATTAGTGGGTATAGTAGTTCCAATAAATGGATGAGGCTCTGGTTTTGAAATAAAATATATATATATATATATGCAAAGGAAATAGCATTGTGTCAGACACTGACAAACATAGTGTTGTGTCAGGCATCAACAAGCACAAAGTAAAAATCTCTTAAGTGCATAAGATACATAACTTAAACAAAACCCCAATATTGTTTTTATGTCTTCAAGTAGTCAGAACTTTAAGAGTTCAAGAAATGCCTTGTTTGCCCTAGGTGTAGAGGAAAACATTTACTTGTTTATCTACCTGTTCCTTTCCCTTTCTTTCAACAAAGAAGATGCTTGTTAGCTGCAACATATTCTGATGCCAGAGGTGGTTTTACCCTTAGTTGTGCTTAGTTGTGCTCAGTTTTGATGTAATAGAGACAGAGATGGAGGATCAATTGGAGAACTATGGAGGAGAAATAGTAAGTCATGTTACCTCTGAATTCAGTACAGAGGTAGCCACTGCTGTGGCCACTTACAGTCTTAGAAATTATGAAAAATTGAAGGGGATGGGGAGAATAGCCACAAGGATAACTGTAGAATTTGAGAACATTCCTCTGAGGTGGAGGCCTTCAGTCTTTCAGCAGTTAGTGTAATAAAGGGAAGGATCAGAAAATGCATTGACCACTAGTTAATAATGATGGCAGGCTTCTTTTGTCTTGTAAAAAGAGCATAACAGCATGCCCTGACTGAAAGATAGTTAAATTTTAGCTAGGAACAAGAGTCATACTTTGGATTGACCACTGGAACAAATTGTCAGGTACTCTGACTGACTGTCCATCACTGGCAACTTGTAAATTGAAATTGCATGTTTTGGTGGTAGTTCTCTAGTTCAAACCATAAGCAATTGGGTGAAGTTGTGTTTTTCAGGGCATGGGACTTAAGTGAACCCTGTAGTCTTTAATCATTTTACAGTGCCTGAGTAGGAAAGAATCAGTACTCTCAGATCTTTCCCTACTGGGTGTAGTTGATACCTACCTTCAAATGCCTATAGTGGTATATCACTTCTTTTGATAGATGGATTTGAGCAAAGACTGAAAGGCTTCATAATAAAAAGCTAGGAAGACAACCATATTTCCCTGTAAACAAATCCAGCCTAATGTTCATTTGTAACTTAAAGATGAGACAGTGCGCAACCATTTGACTAGGACTTACTTTCCTCTTTAAGAGTAGATGAAAGCTCACATTTGTTTGGTGGTTGTTTGGAGTTTTTTGTTTGTTTGGTTGGTTGGTTGTTTTGTTTTTTTTTTTACTTTTTCAGGAACAGAAGTAGTTAACAAATGCATGTTTCTTTTTTTTTTTTTTTTTTTATTTAATTTTGCAAACTAGTCTACACTTTGATCAAAATGCTTTTGGAAAAGACGAAAGTGAAATGCAAGCTCTAAATGTTCATGTTTTCTTCCCCTACAATGGCCTATAAAGAAATGGAGGATTATGGTGATAGTTTGTTCTTGCACCATTTTCCAACATTCCTGCTTCTTTCCTCTGTTGGAGGAAAGATCTTGGGCTTGAGTTGCTACAGAAGTTCCTCTGATCTTCATGGTTGTGTAGTTTTGGAGAGAGGAGACAATTCGTGTGCATGGCTCATCAAACACACAGGTGTTCTGAGGACCTGAGAGGTTACTTTAGAAGTCTTACAGAAGTGTTACTCTGTTTCGTTAAGTCCTCTTTCCAACTGTCAATAGAGTTTTTACTTTTTGGAGCTCAGTTGGCTGCTGGTCTAAACTTGACATCCTTGTGAGCAGTATGAATATGTGCAGGACCACACACCACTGAATTTCTACAGAAATTCCTTCCAGAGAGTGACTAGAAGATAATGATGAGCAAGAAAGTAATTAGCTTTTCCTATACATTAGCCTCAGCTTTCCTCTCAAATAGGTAAAAGACTCATGTCTCTGTGGAGTTGAAGCAAAGCTCTGTCACCTCTCTACTTCTCTCCCCTCCACTGCTTTCTGTTTTTAAAATCTAATCGTGTGAGAAAATAGTTTGATTGCATAACTAAAATGTTGTAAGGCCTTGTACATCTTCAGCAGTGACATACTCTGCAATCTGATTAGCCAGCTATATAACCATCACTGAAGTACAATTGGTACTGCATACATACGAATACATAGTGTGTATTTTTTCCATCTTCCCCCCCCGCTTTTGTTTTTTCAATAGCATTCCTGGGACCGCCAGAAGTTAGTATCAGTTCCTGTCTAAACTGTATAAATGTCACGATAAAGCTGCCAACCTCTCACTTCAGACAAAATGGAAAGCTACTGTCTTTAATTGATATATATGAAGACCTTAATTATGTTGTAACACTGAAAACACTTGATGGAGAGCATAAGGTAACTTTTTTGTTTTATTTGTGCTTTAGAGTAGAAACAGAAAGCATAAAATGGCTCTGGTTAGCAGATTCACAGAAGCAAATATGTGAATAGGAGATACTTAGAAGAAAACAAAGTGAATGGCCAGCATAATTTAGCTTTCTTTTACTGCTGAGTAGCAGGCCTACAAGAGGAATACTACTAGTCCTGTATACTTGAAAGAAAGCACAGGCTACTGGCTTCAGTGATTATTCTCTGGGAAGACAAGGGAAATTACTAGCAGGCATATGCATGTCTGATAGGGAAACATGTTCAGAAAGCAGTTCAGTAGCTTTCTGTCAAACTGGAAAAATGTATCCAGCTAGTGTCCAAAACAGCCTATTCTGGTTCTAGTACTATTGGTTGGTTTTGTTTGTTGTTTGTTTTTTGTTTGTTTGTTTGGGTTTGTTTTAGTTTTGTGTAGAGTTTTGTTTTGGGTTATGCTTGGGTTTTTTGGGTTTTTTTTGGTTGATTGGTTTTGGGGTTTGTGTTTTTGGGATTTTGTTTTGTTTCTGGTTTTGCTTTTTTGTTGGTTGTTTTTGTGGGGGGGTTGTTGTGTATGTTTGTTTGTTTGTTTTTTGGTTGTTTGTTGGTTTTGTTTGTTGGTTTTTTCCAGTATGCTGAAATAGAGAGCTAGATAGTCATGATTAGAACTTAAAATGATACTCGCAAAGTGGAGAAACAATCTTTAAAATAATAGGACCTCGTTCAATAAGGAACAATGCAAAGCATAACATTTTCTGTGTAATAAGTAGAGTGGTAACAGCTACACAAGAAGCAGTTTTGCCAGAAAAGGTGAGAGCATTCTGTAACATTACAAGGTAAACATGACTCGTGTTCCTGAGAGAGAAAAAAAATAAATCATAGTTTTACATACTCAGTACTTGCAAATCCCACCTACCCTGCACCAGTCTGGCATTCAGAAAAGACATGAATCAGTTGAGCAGGATTCAGAAAGGAACAGTGAGAACTGTGGGGTATCCTGATACATGACCTGTGAGGTAATGCTGGAATAATAGGGGACCACTTAGTGGAAGCAAGCAAAACTAGAGCTTGGGCCAGTCTCTGAGTATGTAAACATTTAACTACAGAAAAGGAGAAAATAAACTATTCACTATGACAGTGAAGTGAAAAATAGCAGTTGTGCAGACTTCAGGTTAAATGTCAAGAGAGACATTAATACCTGGTCTGGCAAAGCACTGGACTAAGTTGCTGAACTAGAGCATGGACTGCCTGTACTGAAGGTTTTGAACAGCAGGTCAGACAGGTACCTGTTGGCAATTTCATCTGTCTCATTCTGCCATAAGTCACAGAAGAAGGACCACAATTTGCTTGCCATTGATATTTTCCCCTTGATTTCTGAATCAGAATATCACAGTTTCAAATCTCTAGAGTTTGTGAGGTTACTTCGAGGGGACATATAGTGACCAACAGTTGGAGACAGAAGGCAATTGATCTTTGATAATATATTTCACAAACAGGCATAAGGTAGGCTCTTGATATCAGCTAGAGCTAGAATGAAGCAGTTCCCTAGGTAAATTGCTGAGTTACTGTGTCAGTTTCTGCAGTTTCACCTACTGCTGCATTTCTTTGAAAATGCCACAATGTTTTATCAGTGGCTGTGGATGTCATTTTAGGCAAATAGCTAACTTTAAAATATTGTCTTCCATGGCAGAGACCACGTGAGAAAACCACTGCAGAAATTTTTAGTACTGTCATTGAAGAATTGTATCCAAATCGAAATTACTGCGCATCTGTTATGGTCACTGCATCTCTAAACAAACATTCCATCCCATCAGCCTGGAAATGTATAACTGCAGAGTCTGTAGCTCAAAAAGGTAACTGTGGTGTAGGAATGGATTGTCTGACTTGATTGTGTGCAAGTGTTTTTACACAGGAAGCTTTACAAGCCAATCCTAAAAATTAAAAGGAAGTACCTTCAAGTACTAAACATTGTGAGGATTTATAAGTGAAATACAAATATTTGGGGCTACAAATCTATTGTTAATCCTATGAGCTATAGAATTATCCACTAACTGCATAAATAATTATCAAAGATGGTGTAATTTCTTCATTAAATCCTGAATGGATTAATCCTAATTTGAGATTTGGTCCTCTTTTGACTTCGGACCAGATAACCTCCAGGGGTCCCTTCTAACCACAATTATTCTGTGATACTAAATAGCTGTTCTGAATGTGAAATTTGAAAAGGAGTCATTGGAAACTTCATTCATGTGTGTATATTTATTTGTGTTTCTTTTTTTCACTTGCAGATTATCATACAGCTGCAATTGCAGGTGCTATATGTTTTTCACTGATGTTAGCTGGTGTCCTAAAGTGTATGCATACAGCAGGTTTTATTCTTCAAAACAAATTACTTCCACCTACCTTGGTATGTAATAATTGTCCTGTTTAACCTTTCTGGTTGGGAGAAGGAATTTTCTGATCATATGCATTAGCTATAAATTATGTAATAACATATAATGTTTTAATTTGGAGTTTACCTATGTCAAAAATACTCTACAGGCTGCTAAATCTTGTCTGTTCTGTGGAACAAATACTCAGTCTTTTTCAAAAGCATTTCTTGCTATTTCTCTGAGTTATTAATCGAGATAGAGGTGTTATCATCCCACCCCACTCAGTGCTTGTCAGGTTGCACTCGGAGTGTTGTGTCCAGTTCTGGTCTCCACGGCACAAGAAACATTTGAACAAATTGGAGAGGGTCCAGAGGAGGGCCATGAAGATGAGAAGGGCTGGACAACCTGCCATCTGAGGAAAGCCTGAAGGAGTTAGGTCTTTCCTCCCTAGAGAAGAGAAGGCTCAAGGGGTACCTCATTACAGTATTCCAGTGCTTGAAGAGCAGCTGCAAACAGGACAGCATCTCTCAAGACAAGGAACAATGGGTGCAAGTTGCTCCATGAGAGGTTTCATCTTGATATAAAAATTTTTGCAGTAAGAACAATCAATCACTGGAACAACCTTCTTAAGCATGTGGTAGAGTACTCGTCACTGAAGGTTTTCAATATGTGATTGAACAGGGTGCTAGATAATTTCATCTAGGCTCCTTCTCCCATGAAAGGCTGGAAAAGATGGTCTTTTGAGGTCCCTTTCAGCCTGGGTTGTTCCATGATTCTATGAAGTGGATCCAGGAAACTATAGGCCCGTCAGCCTGACCTCAGTGCCTGGCAAGGTTATGGAGCAGATCATCCTGAGTGCCATCAAGCAGCACATACAAGAAAACCAGGGGATCAGGCCCAGCCCGCATGGGTTTAGGAAAGGAAGGTCCTGCCTAACTGATCTTATTTCCTTCTATGACTGGGTGACCCATCTGGTAGACGAGGGGAAGGCTGTGGATGTGGTCTACCTTGACTTCATCAAAGTCTTCCACAACATCCTTCTGGAAAAGCTGGAAGTCCATGGATTGGACAAGTGCACCCTTTGCTGGCTTAAAAACTGTCTGGATGACCAGGCACAGAGAATGGTTGTGAATGGTGCTGTATCCAGTTGGTGTCTGGTGACTGGTGGTGTCCCCCAGGGATCAGTACTGGGCCCAGTTCTATTCAACATCTTTACTGATGACCTAGATGAGGGGATTGTGTCTGCCGTTAGTAAATTTGCAGATGACACCAAGTTGGGGAGCAGTGTCGATACCCTGGAGGGTAAGAAGAAGCTGCAGAGGGAGCTGGACAGGCTGGGTCAATGGGCTGCGGCCAATGGTAGGAGATTCAACAAGGCCAAGTGCAGGGTCCTGCAC
>JANIJG010025455.1:0-41855 GCA_024611175.1 Megaceryle torquata
CAAGGGGTGATGCTTTTAAACAAAAAGAGGGAGATTTAGACTGGAGAGAAGGAAGACATTTTTTACACTGAGGGTGGTGAGACCCTGGCTCAGGTTGCCCAGAAAGGTGGTAGATGCCCCATCCCTGGAACTGTTCCAGGTGAGGTTGACCAGGTCTCTGAGCAACCTGCTCTATTTGCAGATGTCCCTGCTCCATGCAGGGGGGGTTGGACTAGATGACCTTGAAGTGTCCCTTCCAACCCAAACCATTCTGTGATTTCTGCAAGCTGAGGACTGGTTTTGAGGCCCCAAAGGTGTGACCAGTTTGATTGGTCCTGTTCTAAATGCTCTTTCTAATGCAGATGTGGCCCAATGGAGGTCTCAGTATGGGCTCAGCTGTGTAAGCACCCAAAAACAGAGTGTTAAAGGTGTTTTTAATGGATTTCACTATTTGCTTCTGTCTTTTCAGGGCAACTGGAGACAGTGGACTTGAACAAACTGAATGAAATAGAAGGTACCCTGAACAGTGCCAAAGACCAGATGAAAGATAGCAACTTGGACCAGAAAGTGTCTTTCCTGGAAAGAGAAGCCAGGAAGCAAGATGATGCAATACAGGCCTACAACAGGGACATTGAAGAGATCCAGAAGGACATTATCAACCTGGAAGACATCAAGAAGACGTTGCCATCTGGCTGTTTTAACACCCCGTCCATTGAGAAACCCTGAGGGTGCGCTGGGGGTGGGGGGTATTCCCCCGGGGAGCGGTGGAGTGGTGGTTTGGCTATGGAGTGCCTTAACACACATTACCTTCTTCAGATCCCCAACTCTTCGCTGCTCACAGCCGCTGTTTTCTTTTCAAATCAGGATAAGTTGAAAGGTTTTTATTTTGTTTTCTGGGTTTTTTGTTTTGTTTTGGTTTTGTTTAGATTTATTTTTTTTTTTATCAAGAGAAGCGAATTAAATATCCGTCTTTGGGCATCAAAGGGGTTTTTTATATAAATTGTCTTCCTGAGCACTCCACCTTTACCCCTTTCTCAGACACAGTTTCCCTTTGATGAGCACAAGGATGAGAGATGCTCTGGACTCTATACAGTGGTTCGGAAATGACGATGTGAGCTGTACACAGCAAGGCAAAACTAACCCTCCTTTCTCTCCTCTTTGTTTCCCTCAACTCTAAAATCCTTGCCCCCGGAGCTCTCTGTCCCTATGAAGGAAGGGGATGGCTACCAAAGCATTATTGTAATGGCCAGTATAGCTGCACTCGTTCAGATCCCTCTTCCCTACTTCTAACCCTGTGAATTTTTTTTTTTATATTTTTTATTTTTATTGTTAACTAGTGGCCAATCCAGCAGCATTGGTAGCCTGTGACAAAATAGCCAAAGCCTCTTTCTGAAATGCTTTCTGTGATGATGTATTGCTCTGAGAAAAAGGCAGCTTCTGAGAGGAGCTCTTTGGGAAGATGGGATACTGGTAGAGTGGTAGGTCTTTACTGGAGGAGTGCGAGGTCTTGCCAGTCCCATGCCTGGTCCATGAAGAAGTTTTGAGTCAGGTCTGTAAGCAGCGACCCCCTGGGTAGTCCGGGCTGGGGCGTGTGGAAGCAGTGAGCTGCGTTCCTGTCTGTAGGTGTTGCTACTGAATTAACTGCCAGAGGATCTGGTGTTTTTAGACTACAAATATCTGATTGACAGGTCAGTTTGTTCAAGCAGGAGTGGTCTTGCTGAAGAAGAGAGCTGCCATCCAGAGAGCTCTGACAGCTGCACTGGCTTTCACACTGCCTGTTTTCAGGTGGGGAAGGAAGGGGGCACACAAACTTCTTCCTCCCCATCTTTTTCCTGGAGGAGGACAGTGGCATTTTTACATCCTGTTGCTGTTGGCTTTTGCCCATTTCTAAGCTGGCAGAAAGAGCTGGAGTTTACCAGTGTCCTCCTTCCTTCTTGCTTACTGCTCTCCCAGTGACCGTAAAGCCACTGCAGCACAGGGACTTCAGGCCAGGCTCGGGTGGCGGGTCAGCATTTCACACCGCGACCGCACCTCCCCACGGGCTCCCTCCCCACATAATGCCTCCCAAGTGCTTACTGGTGCTGGGGGGGAGTGGCGGGGAGCCCCTCACTCCGAGCCCAGAGCATCCCCTTTCTCTCTCTCTGCAGCTTGCTCCTTGCTTGTCATCCTTCCTCCCCCCTTCCTGAGATCCAGTATATATCTATCCTTAAACACTATGCAACTTTGTACGTTTGCGTAGCGGGGAAGAAATTATTATCTGACACACACTGGTGCTATTAATTATTTCAAATTTATATTGTTTGTGTGAATGTGATTTTTGTTGGGGTTTTTTTTGTGTTTCTTTTTTTTTTTGTTGTTGTTGTTAATCATGATTATGGTGTGAGGAAGTCTCTTGTGTGTGCGTATGTGTGTGTAAAACATATTCAGCCATATTTCCAGAGTGGCACAGCCTGGCCTCTCCTCTATGTGCTTTTCCCTGTAGCCATCAGGGAATGTGCACTCCATATCCCTCTCTCTGTGCTGTTCCCTTAGAGCCCGGGATCTCTCCTAGCTGGGATCCTGCTTTCTTCCCTCTCCTGTATCTTCAGTTCCTCTGCGGGCATCAGCAATAACCACTTGGCCCACTGGGTGGATGATTTCTGGCCCTCCCTCCAATGCTCAGCCCCACTGTGGGGTGTTGACAGCACCCCGTTCCCTGTTCCTTGTCCCCAGGGATGATGTGCCTGGTGGAGAGCAGGGTTGGGGCTTTGCAAGTTGGCTCTGAGGAGCTGTAAGCACTGTTGGGAGACCAGACCTAGTGTTGAGATGGTCAGAGAGCTGGATCTGGGGACACCTTGATACCACCGTGCAGTGGGCAGGAGGCTTGGGGCACCCTCACGGAGGGGGGTGTTCCCAGCAAACCCTGCCTTGCTCCCATACCCCTTCTCTGAGAGATTATTTACCAGCTTGGGCTTTCCCCCTGCCCGCAACCACACCCAGTACCTAGAGGAGAGCTTACCTGTGCTCACCCACGCACCGGGGATGCCGGGGTCGGTGTCTCGGCCGGCTGCTCTGGTCAGATGGCTGGTTGTAACCGCGTCACCTCTCTGCCAAGGCTGTGAGAAGAGCAGATGCGAAGATGCGCGCATGCCCTGGCTGACCTCAGGCCTTAAGGTTTCCTGCTTTCTTCTTCTTTTTTTTTTTTTTTTTCCTTAAGCTGTTTTTAACAGAATTTTATTTTTAAATAATTAAAAAAAAAAAAAAACCTTTATAAGCGATCTCTTAATCACTACTGCATTACAGACATTACTCAGTGTATAAGTCCAGTTATTTCTTTACATAATGTGATGACGTGACAGCTGCTGGTGAAGTGCTGGGTGTCACCGGCAACACGTGACAGTCCCTTCATCACCTTATTCCTGACTGTGGCCCCCTCAGTACGTGCCTTCACTCCAGCTTTTTTTGCCTTAATCTGTGGTCTTGCTGTCTGGGGCAGTGAACAAAAATGCAACACTTGCAGGTTTTATGTATAAAACAGTATTTCTTATTTATAATAAAGTCTGAATATTTGTAACCCCTTACACCTTGCCATTCTTTTGAGTATTGCTTTTTTTGGGGGGGGGTGTGGGTGGTTGATGGGGATGTGTCTCAATTGTAAGATTTGCCTCTTGTTTAATTAATAATATGAGCTGGGTTGGGATTGGGGAAAGGGAAAATGTGAGACTTTCCATCGTGGGCTGCAGGTGGCTGTAGTGATTGTGGTTTCTCCTTGTGTCCACTGTTCCATTGCCATGGCTACAATGAATTTTATGCTGCTTGTTTTCCAGGCCTTAAACAGTAAGATTATGTTGTTGTGTTGATGCTATTGCAGCTGTGCTAGCCTCCTGGAAAGCCCCAAGGAGTTGGGGTGTGGGTTGTTTTGGTTTTTTTTTTTACAATATAGGAGTAAAATCCTTGCCATGTTCAGCTGAACACTTCTAAAGGATGGGGCTCCTGGGAAGAAAACCTAAAAAACCACCAAAAATAAGCTGGAACTTCTCTCCTGGGAACTGCCATCAACCTGGGTGCTCAGTGTTGTTCTGTAGGGTCCTCTCTGCCAGAGCCCATAGTGAATTTTGCTCCTAAATTAAGCAAGTTTTTAACATCAGGACAGATTACTGTGCTAACAGACTGAGCAGTTCCATAGTCACACGCATCTTACAGCCACAGACTGGATTTCTGTTCTTGCTCTCAGCAGAGGAAAATGCACGTCTCATTAATGTGCATCTAGAGCTAATCCCTTCTCAATGGGTAAGTTCTTGCTGTTGTTTGGGGTTTTTTTCCATTTTGGTTTGTCTCACTTCAGCTCTTTGTTCTTCAACTGTAATTGCCGCTACTGCATTTGTTTTCTAAAATACTTTTTTTTTTTTTTTTCCCTCCCCTTGGCCAACGCTGCTGTCAAGCAAATCCTGGCAGCTAAAAATCTGTCTGCTGTTTCAGCAGGGCTGTAGGGAGCAATCGGGGAGCAGACAATGGAGTGGTAGGACCATGCTGACTGTCCATGACCTTGCAGCCTCCTACCATTTTGGGACTAAACCAGTCAGTCAGAAGCAAGTCTCTGCCTTTTTTTTATCTTCAGGTCGCATGGCCCCAGTGCTTGCCTGTGAAGCCCAGGTGAAATCCCAAATTAAGATTGGTTTAAGTTACTGGGTTTTGTAGGTTTCCGCCGAGTCTGTAGAAAGCTGGTCTGAAACAAGAGTTTTTTGAGGGCAACATGTTCTACTACCTGCTGCAGGAAGGTGCAGACCTAGGGGAGCATGATAACTGCTTCCAGGTCACCAGTGTTTCACAGACATTCTGAAGTCTGTGTAGAAACACCCTCCTCAGCTGTTCTCTGCTCAGTGTTGGCTGAGCTTGACCTCAAGGTGGAAGAGGATGGACCTTGCTGAGGAGTGACCCAGCCATGATCTGGTGGCTTTTTTCCTCCTCTGAATTCCCTGGGGTTTTTCTCACTGTCTGAGTTCAAGCTCCATCATCTCTCATGCTCTCTGGAGAAGTGACAGGCTGGCAGGGGACGAGGCGGGGCCTGGGGAGCAGATGGCAATGGGAAGGGCTTGGACAGAGCAGCACATTATCAAAGCGTGGGTTTTGTGGCTGAGTAAAGATTGTTGGGGTGCTTTTCTCAGCAGAGCTGGTGAAGAGCTGCTTCAGGAGCAGGGCTTGGGACCTCATGGAAGTTGAGAGGCTTCATGGGCTGGTCTGGGGAGGCTGATCTCGTGGTGCTGCTGAGTCACATTCTCTCTTGTTCCTGGGGAGGGTGAGGTATTGTCTGGAGTTAAGTGCTGGGAGCAACTGCCTGAAGGAGGAAGCTCTAAGCATGGCCTCGTGGATCTGAGGAAGGAGAAGAGGACATAGAACTGTTCTGCTAAGCTGGCTCTGTCCTGTGTCCCCCATCTACAGCTATGACTGCTTGGAACACATTCTGGTAAATTAATCTTTCTAGTTGGCTGCTGGACTACCCTCAGTGTGCCCCCGTCCGAGAAACATCGGGAATGTCATGTAAAAAAAAACTCCCACGGAGATCCCCAGCCACGGGGGCAGAGAGGGGAATGTGGTGGGATGGCACTACCTTCTTCCCTCATCTCTGTCTGTCTGTCTCACCCCCTTGCTGGTACAGGCAAGGGCACAGGTAAGGCAAGGCCAGACATGACATCACTTCCTTCCTGCCTGGCCCTGCCTGGCTTGCTCACCACTGCTATTGCTGTGACTTGGGGAAGAGCATCACTCCCCATGAGCCACAGTGTCCTGCTCTTGCTGGAATGATTTCTGCTCTGGGTGGCCCTGGCTGGCAGAAGGAGTTTGGCCACTCCTAAGTGAGGACTGACTAACTGTACCTCTAAACAGACCAGAACCAGCCCTAAAACAGACATAAAGAAACATCCCAGAAGGTGATATCTCCTGAAGGAAGCACACGTTCCTGAGCAAGAAGGAGACATACATATTTTTAATAAAAAAAGGATCAACTGCTAATATCACTGTGCTTTAAATCCTTGGTTATAGAACAGATTGTCTGCCTGGGAATAGTGCTGGTGGTCTGGGAACCACCTTCATGCCAGCACAGGGAAGTTGTCTTGGTGTGCTGGCCCTAAGCCTGTTTGAGGAGCACAGGGCACCCGTCTGGCGTAGGAGAGACTGAAGTCCAGGCTTTATTGCTGTGCTGTGTGTTTGGTGATACTGGTGTGTCAGGATCCCTGTTTCTCCATGCCACCCAAGTCCTGTCTGGCAGGATAAAGGTCTGCTGCCAGACTGGAGGAGAAACTCCTCAGGCTTGAAAAGGCTGGGGGGTGGGGGTGGGGGGTGGTTGTACCTGGTGGCAAGGACAGTGGGCAAGCAAACAGAAAATAGCTCAAGATAAAACCACTCCTCAACATCTCCCAAAGGAGAAGCAGCCCAGGACCAGAGTTGCAGGAGAACATTGCAGCTCAGAGGGGCCCTTGCTGAGGGAGGTTTGTGGGTGAGCTGGGCTAAAAGGACATGTACAACATCCCGGTGTTGTTTACCTGTCATGAGCCACCAAAATGGGGTTTCTCCCTTGGATACATCAATAAAACTATTTCTTTGGGGCTTCCACACATCCATCACTTGCTGCTAGCAACCATCAGCAAAACCCACATTATTATGTGGATTTAGACTATCTCTGGAGTGGTTAATTCTGCCATGGCCATGTGCTCAAGGACTAAGAAACTTGCCAGCTGCTGTGGTGGTGTCCCTGCAGTAGCAGCTTTTTTAGCTCCATTATGAAGAGTGAGCATAGGATATCTTCAGAAGGACTCTTATCTTGCAGCTTTAAAGATGCAGGTTGTCCAGTCAAGAAATGCTGTTTCCTTGTAGCATCTGATGAGTGCTGCTGTTCTTCAGCCCTCCCATCACTTCCACATCTGCTCATTCTAACGGGTGATGTTTCTGTTGACTGTGCTTATATGAGGTGTTTTCTAAATGCTGCTGCTGTAGTGATGGACAACATTTGTTCAGTGAAGGGTGATGGGCATCTGTTTGTTCCAGAGCCATGGGGTGTTTAAAAAATCATGGCCTCAGAAAATATATTTTTGGTAATCTCATGGCACATACTCATTCATGTGGTTTTCAGAGGTGATCCTGAGGGATGGTGATGGATGACAAGGTAAGAGTAAGCTAAGTAAATATGCAGAAATGATTGGAGAGAGCTGTGTCAGGGCTGTGGTTGCAGAAGGGAAGGAAGAGGTGGGGTGATAATGGTGAGACAGAAGAGATAACATGGAGGAGACAGACAAGGAAAAAAGTTTCCTCATAGTGAGAGCTGGTCTTCCAAAAGAGAATCCAGCCAAGGACATGGACTGTGCAAGGTCTGAGGGAACTACCATATTTACAGTGGTGCTGGAGGAAACGAGTTTCCCAAGCAGAAGGGTGGCACTGGATAGGAAGCACACGACAGAGGTGTTGGGGGCAAGTGATGTACTTCAGAGCAGAAGGAATAGAGTGTGTTTTGGCAGAGGAATAAGAAGACTTTAAGAGCTGCCAAATTGGTAGGAACACCCTAAGCAGTTTGTCTTGCTTCTTAAATAAAAAAAAAAAAAAAAAAAAAAAATCACATAAGACAACCTTGGGTGTCAAAACTCAACATACCACCAGCACCTTTGTGAAGCTGTGTTCCTTGTTGAGGACGATATTAAGATCCAGTCTGTGAATTTAAAAGTAAACAGCCTGCTGATAAGAGAAAGTTGATAGGAGGCAGATCAGCTTGCCAAAGGGAGGTGCAAAGATGTGGTGAACTGGGCTGGTTGCACCCATGAGATCATCAGGAGCTGTGGAGGAAAGCCCTCTGAGTCAGCTCCAGGTGCACAAGTGTCTGGAGGCTGTTGGGCACAATAAGAGGCTCAAAAGAGGACCTAAATGTTAATCATGCTGGGTTTGTTAGTGCTGAAATGAAACAAGCAGTGTATCAGCACCATTGGGTTGAGTTCCATTCCTTAATGCAGAAAAGGTGACCTCTAAAAGTCAACTTGTGTGTTAGGCTGCAGTCAAATTTGTTAGATGCCTTCATTCCAGCTAAAGGCACTCATGGACCACTTGAATGTGGCTAGCTGAAGATAAGCTAGCACGTGCCCAGGTGGCCAAGAAGGCCACCAGAATCCTGGCTTGGATTGGCACTACTGTGGCTAGCAGGACTGGGGCATGGATCATCCCCCTGGACTTGGTACTAGTGAGGGCCGCACCTTGAATACTGGGTTCAGTGTTGTGTTCCTCACTACAAGGAGGACATTGAGGGGCTGGAGCATGTCTGGAGAAGGGCAACGAAGCTGGGAAAGGGTCTAGAGAACAAGTCTTGTGAGGGACTGACAAGTCAGCTGAGCAACCTGGGGTTGTTCAGCCTGGAGAAAAGGAGGCTCAGGGGAGACCTTCTTGATCTCAACAACTCCCTAAAAGGAGGTTGGAGCCAGGTGGGGTCAGTCTCTTCTTCCAAGGAACAAGCAATAGGACAAGAGGAAATGGCCTTGAGTTGTCCCAGGGGGGGTTTCAGTTGGACATGAGGAAAAATTTATTCCCTGAAATAGTTGTGAAGACCTGTCACAGTCTGCCCAGGGCAGATTGGGAGTCCCCATCCCTGGAGGAGTTTCAAAGCTGTGGAGATGTGGTGCTGAGGGACACGGTTTAATGGTGACCTGGTAGTGCTGGGTCAAAAGCTAGACTTCAAGATCTTAGAATTGTTTTGGTTGCAAAAGACCTTTATGATTTTATGATTCCCGGTCTCCACCCTATTTCTAGGTCTGGGGATTTCCTAAACCTGATGCTTGTCTGTTAAATCCCAGTAGGTCTGCTTTCCGAGCACGTGTCCAAGCTATCCTCGGGGGCCTTTTGCACCCCCAGCAGCACTGAGTGATGAGTCCCACTGGTTACCTCTTTTGGCTGGTTTTGATCCCTTCGTTTGTGGGTGAGTTGTCTGGACCTGGTTTGTGAGCAGGCACGTCCCCATCCACCCTCCCCAGTCTTCCCGTGAGCTCATCGTGTTTCATTGAGCTCCTGCGTGCCTGGGCAGCCCATCTCTCCCCAGCCAGCACCAGTGCCCTGCCCACAGAGGCAGCCACAGCATGTGCAATGGAGCTGGGCGAGCTGGCCAGGTCGGGGGCTGCCTGCAGGGGCTGCAGCTACATTTTATTTTTCCCCATGAGCTAGCACCCCTGGGAGGGTGCAGACAGGAGGTCCCTGGGGTGCTGCGCCGCATTGATGGCGTGTACGGGCGCCTGCCTGTGCTCCCTGGGCTGGCCTCTCCTTCCTTGGGGTGAGTCAGCCCACGGCACAGGCGCTCTTCCTGTTGGGAGTGACTCAGGTGGAGCAGCCCATAAAAACCACCCGAGAGGAAAAAAAGCACCAGGCAGCCGGTTGCGAGCTCTGCTGTCCATCACCTGCCAGAACGGGCGCCTGATGCTTCTCGGCACAAGAAATGGCTGGGTGCTGGCTTCTGCCCCTCTGCTGCTTGGTGGCATCGCTCCTGCACGTAGCCCTGAGCTCCAACAGAGGAGAAGGTGAGGCCTTGGGAAGGTCGGCTGCTGCTGCTTCTGCACCAACATGTGATCCTGCCCTGATACTGGTAACTGGGAGCCACTGGGTGCTTCCAGAGTGCTCTCCCCTCCCGCCTTTGAGATTAAAGCTGCATCTATAGGTGCTTCTCTGTATGTTTCTCCTGGGGTTAAATATCCCATGAGCATTTAGACTTTGTTTTTTTCACTGGCATCCCCTTGAAATAACTTATTTTCATGCAGTTACTTTGTTGCTTTCTGTATCTTGCTACTTGGGTGGGATTTGGGTGTGAGCACAAGCATGGCCCAGGCAGCAGGTGACTGATCCTCCTGCTGCTGCCGTAACTACAACCTCCCCTAAGCCTCAGGAAGAGCTGGGGGCATCAGGGATCCTGTTTGCTGTAGCAACCCATGCGGTGTTTACATTTTGTGTGACTGCGAGGCTTACGAGGTGCCCACAGCCCTGCCACGCCCCATGGCAGGCGTCAGGGCTCCCGCCGTACACAGTCCGATGGCGAGCAGTAAAAATCCAGAGGATCCTCTTGCTCTCTCAGCTGTAGCGGCGGGTGCACCGCAGGGGTGTTAAAGCGTGTTCAGCCTGGAGGTAATTCTGTAATTCTGTATTGATGTATAGTCTGGAGATGGGGATGTTTGGCCAAAATTGGGTTTGCATGTGTATTCTGTAAATACTGAGTGATTTCAATTTTTTTTTCTTTTTTTATTGTCTGCTTGCTGGGCTTAAAGTGGGTCTTTTATCAGCTTTCCTTTAAGTGCAGTGCAACGTGACAGGAGAAAAAGTGCTGAATAAGTTGGTTTTGCTTTTTTTAAAAAAAAAACCCAAACAACTTGATTTGCTTTATGTACTGCTTGGATAATTATTCCAGCAGCCTTAATCATGCGCAAGTTTTAAACAGACTTCAAAAACTACATTTAAAAATCCTGATTTTGATTCTTTCCCCTCCTGGCAGCGTGTAGGGAATGGCTGCTCTGCCATGGACTCTTGAACCTGTTTCTGTGCGGATGTAACAGTGACGGTCAATAATTGGCCAGGCTGCAACACTGAGGCAGACCTCCTGAGCTGCCTCAGTGGCCTAAATTAGTCTCCTGTGCTGTTACTCTTCCGTTTTTGGCACAAGGTGTGCACTTGCAATGAGCACACGTGATGCCATTTTGGTTGCAGATGAACTGTTTGGTGACCCAAAACTGGGTTTGTGTTGAGAGGCAGAGGTTGAGGTCCCTGTGATCTGACCCGTGCAGGGCCTGGCCCGAGCAAGAGTGCACTCATCTTGGTGGTGTGTGCCTACACATGAGGGCTGAAGGCATCTCCCAGGGTTCAGGGAAGAGTTGGGGTGTGGAGGTCAGAGCTCCACTGTGTCAATGAGGTGTCTAACTTGGTGTGGTGGAAAGGAGAAGATGCCAAATGGAAGATTTTGGCCCTTGGTGTGTGGTCTCTGCCTGCTGATGCTGACGGAGCCCTGGGAGACCCAGGCAGGTCTTTCTGCAGCAAGGCAGCTGTGGGGTCAGGCAATGGGGAGACCCAGGACTAGGCATAGCAGATGGAACAGCCTTCTGGGTCACTGTCCCAAAAGCACAAAGCAGGGAATGGCTTGTGTTGTCATGGAGGCTTTGTTTTATGTGAAGCTCTGTTGAATTCTTGATGAGAGGAGTAGCCCCTGCAAAGTGCTTTGCGTGTGCAGGGCTATCAGATCTGCTCCTTGCAGACCTAGGGCCAACCTTGTTTTCTGGTTTTGTTGCTTTAAGAAGACAGTTTAAGAGGTTGAAGCTGACAGTCTCCTTCTCCAAGCCTTTCTGAGCTGGGAATTTGTCTCAGCACAGCAAACAACCATTTTTTTATGCTTTATTCTGCTGAGTGGGAGCTGGGGGAATGATGTCCTGATGGATGTGTGCCATGGACCTCCTTCATCCTGATATAGTGCTGAAGAAATCCAGCTGAAAAGCATCTCCTCTGTGGAGCCTGTTCTTCTGTACAGCTATCTGAGAACTGAATGATCTCAGGGAAGAGTCTCAAGGCACCTGGATACAAAAATGATCCTGTCCTCAGGTGGTCCTCATTCTTCCAGCTGCTCCTGCATGCTCCACCTCATTAGCCACTCCAGTGCCTTGCTCTTCAAAAAGAAAAAAACACTGGAAAAGATTAACCTGCCTGAGATCTCAGGTTTCCAGGAGAAGAGCAGCAACAGTAACAGCTACACCAGTGAGGTGATGGCACTGATCTGCAACTGCAGCTTAAATGGCTTCAAATTCGCAAGACCCGAACCCGTGCCAGGGCTGGAGAGCTGGCTCTGAATGTGCTGCAGCCTTAGAGCAAGACCTGAAGAAATGTTTTTGTTCCCTGGGGGAATGGAATTCACGCTCGTAATTTAGCAACCCAGTAAATCCTCCAGATTGCATAGATGTAGGGTGAAGCGTGGGTGGAGTTTAACACTATGATCCTTTTGGGTCCCTTCCAGCTTGAGATATTCTAGCTGTAGTGAGGAGGGATGGGGGTGGGACAGACCTCAAGCAGTCCAACTGTGAAGGTGAGCACAAAATACCTTGAGAAAGTCCTTCACTCCTGTTCTCAGTGTGTTGTTTGTATTGTCCCTGCCTTCTGGTCACTGGTGATGCCCACTGAGGCTTTAGAGTCCTGCCCTATGAGGCAGGACTTCTACACACACAGTTCCCTTCCCAGCTGGCTGAGGTGGCAGAAGACCTTCTGCAGCTGGGTCTTGGTCTCTTGGCAGCCAGGCTGCAAGACAAGAACCGTGTTTGCCAGAGCTGGAAAAATCTCTCTCCCTGTTTGCTGGTGCATGAGGTCATCTCTCTTCTTGGCAGCAGGCTTGGCGGCTGCTCACTAAGTGCCTTTGACTGGTATGCGGGTGTCAATGGGTGTGTTCGAGGGTGGTGCCCAGGTGTGAGCGTGCTTGGGCAGTGAGCACAGGAGGCTTCTCCTGGTCCTGGGAGTCACAGATGCAGAGGACAGGGACCTTGTATCCTTGGGCTCAGCTGTGCCAGAAGAGCACTGGGAAGGAGAAGCCTCCACATGTATCAACCACAGCCTGCTGTCTGCATCCATGCTGCAGGTTTTTGCTTGCTTTTGGATTTCCTCCACCTCCCTGTGCTGCTAGAGACAACCTGAGCTAGGGGTGGGCAGCTAGGGACTGCTTTTTGTGTCCCAAGGAGGTCAGCAGA
Organism: Megaceryle torquata; assembly: GCA_024611175.1. NCBI lineage: Eukaryota > Metazoa > Chordata > Aves > Coraciiformes > Cerylidae > Megaceryle > Megaceryle torquata. The sequence continues at coordinate 12,684 of JANIJG010025455.1, forward strand.
GAGCAGAGTTTCTCAGATGGAAGTTTCTCAGGGGAATTCCTCTGCACCCCTGCAGAGCCTGCTTTTTCTCTCAGGGTGTTTCTTTCTTTTGCCTGTCTTTGCCAACCATCCTCTCAACCATGTTTGGTCTCCTTCATGGCACTGAGGAACTAATCTGCAATAAAAGTACTCAAGCTTAAACACTCTGGTATTGGCTGCTGAGGGCTTGGCAAGTAGATGTGAGGTGGCTTCAAGAGAAGACCCAGGCAAGGCAATGAAGAAGAGTGCTGGAGCAGGCACATCTGGTGAGTTATCTCCCAGTCTGTTCTCCAGGTGTCCCATCTGTCCTGGTTGTAGTGGAATACAAAATCTCATTCCTGTCCTTCCTGGCATCCATAATGCAGTGATGTGAGCAGCTGCAGAATTTCGGTGGGATGGGATGACCTGTGTAATTCCCCAAAAATCTTGTTTTCTTTAAACTACCTCCTGGCTGGCACACTTCTGCCAAGCTCCTCTGATCACAGATCATTTCTCGTCACCTCCTGCTCTTGGCCAGGAGGATACTTGTGCTGCAGACCTGGATGGAAGGGCCTGGTAGAAGTTCGTTGAGCTTTTCCTGCTGGCCTCACTCCTGGTCGGAGGATGGGTGAAGGAAAACACAACCTCAGGGATCCTTTCCTTTTCCTTGAAGTCACCAGTAAGATTCCTCATGCTTTTTTCAGGACAAGGTCTAAATTTTATTTTTACCATCTTTGTTTCTTCAAAAACCTCATGTTGGAAAGAAGGCCTCTGAAAGGATGGAGAACATTCCTGGCCATGCCTCAGTGTGCAGCAGGGCTGCTTGGCTCAGGGGGTTTGTCCATCCTGACCTGTGGTGGCAGTGAAATTGGGTATTGCCCCAAAGTCCAGGGCTGTGGAGAGTGCTCTGGGCATCGGTGCGATGGGTGGCTGATGGACACAGACGCGTGGGGACAGGGCTTGCTATTAGCAGAGCAAGAAGAGGAGATTTGCATCACCTGGGCTTGTTTCTTGTCCACAAGGGTGGGTTTACAGCTTCATATCTGGTGCCCTCATCTCTAAGCATCACTTGAGATGTTGGTCTCTCTCCCCAGTCTGTGACTGCAATGGGATGTCCAGGCAGTGTGTCTTCGATTGGTACCTCCTAAGGGAGACAGGGAATGGGTACCGCTGTCTCAGCTGCCTGGGCAACACCGAGGGCACCCACTGTGAGCGCTGCAAGGATGGCTTCTTCCGCCAGCGGGACGAGGACTGCTGCCTGCCCTGCCGCTGCCACCCCCAGGGTATGTGGCCACCCCCTGCGAGGGGATGGGGTAGGGTCAGGGTGGGTAGAGGGGCTTAAAGCACCTGCACACATAGAATCATAGAAGCATTTTGGTTGGAAAAGACCTTTAAGATCATCAAGTCCAGTCATTAACCCAGCACTGCCAGGTCCCCATTAAACTGTGTCCCTCAGCAACACATCTCCACAGCTTTGAAATAATCCCTGTGCTGGGATCACAAGGCGGGGACCAGCTTGGTCTGGGTTGCTGCTGCAATGGCTGTGTGGTCACTGTGTTCCCCTGTCCTGCCGGCAGCATCACTGGAAGGCTATGGGGAGGTCCCTGTCCAACCTTCTCCTTCCCCTCTTCCCGCAGGCTCCCTCAGCCCACAGTGCGACAGCGATGGCCAGTGCAGCTGCAAACCTGGTGTGATGGGCAAGAAGTGCGACCAGTGCCAGCCAGGCTTTGAGTCCCTCTCTGAGGCTGGGTGCCGGAGGAGAGGGCCGTAAGTGCTGGCTATTATTGGTGTCATGGGGACAGCTGGAGGGCCACCCTCCAGAGCCCTCCCAGCTGCTTTAAAGACACCAAACAGGCCACAGACAGGCTGCTGATATAAAATAAAACCTGTCCACACACGGGTCTGAAGGGTGTTGGTGCCACTTGCAAGGACTCCCCCCATGCAAAGATGTGCATGCAAAAATCAAGCCCTTCCTTTGCATGAAGCCTGGTTTGAAGACCTTTTGAAGCATTTCTGGGTTGGCTTCCTCAGTGCTGTGCCCTCTTCTTCCTTGCTTCCTAGAATTAGAGAATTCTTTGTGGTTGGAAAAGACCTTAAAGATCAAGTCCAACTGTTAACCAAGCACTGACAGGCCACCACTAAACCACATCTCTCAGCATCACATCTCCATGGCTTTGAAACCCCTCCAGGGATGGGGACTCCACCACTGCCCTGGGCAGCCTGGACCAGGCCTTCACAACCCTTTCCTCATGTCCAACCTAAATGTCCCCTGGCACAACTTGACAGTTTCCTCTTGTCCTATCGCTTGTTACTTTGTCTTTCCCACGTTGTGAAGGGCAGTCAAGAAAGTGTTCCTCAAGTCCAACCTAAACCTCCCCTGGCACAACTTGAAGCCATTTCTTCTTGTCTTGTCACTTGTTCCTTGGGAGAAGAGGCCAACCCCACCTGGCTCCAACCTCCTTTCAGGGAGCTGTTGAGAGTGAGAAGTTCTCCCCTGAGCCTCCTTTTCTCCAGCCTAAATAATCCCAGGTGCCTCCACTGTTTCTCACAACATTTACTCTCTAGACCCTACCCCAGCTTTGTTGCCTTTCTCTGGACATGCTCCAGCCCCTCAATGTCCTTCTTGGAGTGAAGAGCCCAAAACTGAACCCTGGATTTGAGGTGTGGCCTTCCCAGTGCCAAGTCCAGAGGGATGATCCCTGCCCTAGTCCTTCAGGCCACATTATTTTTGATACAGACCTCAGTGCTAGTGGCCTTCTCCCCACCACTGCTCCTTTGGGGCCCACAGCAAGCAACAGGTGTGGGCAAGGGGTGGCTCCCTGCAGCTGTGTTGTGCCTGGCCTCCTGCCCGAGCCTCCTCAGGGTGTTGCTGCCTGCTGGAGCTCAGCCAGGGTCTATTATACTCAGTCAGGGTTTGTTAAGCTCAGCAGAGCTTCACTTTGCTCTTGTAGGTGGGTCTGATGTGTGGGGTGGGTCTGATGTGTGGGGTGGTCCTGGGGCAGTAGCATTGTGCATCTTCTCAGACTGACATCCATACTGCTAGAGTTGGATTACTTAGGGAGATGGCTCTGATGATTATTTATCGCCTTCTAGCATGGGCCTGGTGACTGGGTGAGGTGGTGGTGGGGGGATTGTTCTCTATGATCTTGTATAGCAGCTGAGGGCACTGGGCTCCCAGGCTGAGCTGGAAGTCCAGAGGTTCCCACCGTTCCATTGCAGGAGCCTGCAGTGTGAGTGTGACCCAGCTGGCAGCACTGGGGGCTGCGTCTCTGGCCGCTGTGTCTGCAAGGCGAGCACCGCTGGAGAGCGGTGCGAGAGGTGGGTGTCAGGAGGACTTGCCAGACTGCTGTGTGGCATGTCCTCCATCTCCCTGGCTGTTGCATCCCTGGCAGCTGTCTGGGCCCATCTCCCCCTCCCAGCCTGGCGATGACCTCAAGCTGTGGTTGTGTTGCACAGCTGTCGTTAGAGGGTTGTATGGACCAGGAAGAGGAGAAAATGGACTTGAACATTGTCATCTTCTTGCATTTTCGCAGGTGCAAGCGAAACTACTATAACTTGGATGCCAGAAACCCTGCAGGATGTTCCCCCTGCTTTTGCTATGGGCACTCTGCTGCGTGCATCAGTGCAGACAACCACAGCATCTACAACGTCACCTCTACCTTCCAGCAAGGTGAAGCCCAAGCAGGCCACCCCTATGGCTCCTGGGGGTGTTTGTCACCCCTTCTCTTTGACGTGCTGGAGGAACCCCTTGGTTTGCAGCCCTGCTGGGAGCCACTGTGCTTTGAAGGATGGGATGTCTTGAGCATGGGCAGAAGTAGGGGGTGAGGGTTGGAGGGGGGGAGCATAGGCTTGCTTCATCATGTCTGTCCCAACAATTTGGAGGAAACTTCTATGCCCAGCCTGGCTTATTTGCAGTTGTGTTGGCACAGGGATATCTGTGCTATCCCCTCAGAGGTCAGGAGGTAGGAAGCCAGAAGGGTTTGATAAGACACAGCTTGAGAAAGTTGCTGGAGTTCTAGAAACACCTTCCCTGTCCTCACTGACTGCTCCTTGTTGGTCCTCCAGGTGCTGAAGGCTGGCGAGGTGTCCACAAAAGTGGCTCTCCAGCCCAGCTCCAGTGGTCTCCACGTCGTCAGGATGCCTTCATAGCAGCAAGGAGATCAGAGCCAATATACTTCGTGGCACCTGGTAGGTGCGGGATCAGTGAGGGGAAGAGGTGACATTGTCCCCCTTGAATTGTCTGATCCCATGAAATGAGCATTTAGGAGGAAGGTGAGACTTTATGCCTTTAATTTTCTCCCTTCCTTCCCTTCACAGAGAAATTCCTTGGGAACCAGCAGCTGAGCTATGGCCAGACACTCTCCTTTGATTACCGCCTGGACAGAGGGGGCCGTCAGCCTTCTCCTCATGATGTGGTCCTGGAAGGAGATGGCCTCAGAATCACTGCCCCCTTCTTGCCCCAGGGGAAGGTCCTGTCCTGTGGCGTCAGCCAGACGTACACATTCAGGTAACGGGGGATGCTGGATCATTTGGGATAGGATGTTTAAGAAAGGCTGGGGCTTCAAGGAGCTCCTGGATTCAGCTGTGATCTCTTGGAGTTGGCAAGGGATTGCCTGGTTTGGGCTGGATGCATCTCAGGTGCTTCTCTCCTGAAAGAGGAGGATACTTTGTAAGAGGGGCAGTAGAAAATCTGTCTTGAGGTTGAGCTGGGTACTTTGTTGGGGGTCGATTGCATTGGTGGAAGTTGTTCCCCAAAGCTTTGAGCTCAGGAGGGAGCTGGGCGAGGGCTGCCACTACTTCTTGATGAGGCACTTCATTTTATTGAAACTGGTTCCACTTCTCTTCCCTCCCATGGGCAGGCTGGATGAACACCCCAGCAACAAGTGGAGCCCAAGGCTGAATCGCTTTGAATATCGCAGGCTGCTGGGAAACCTGACAGGTCTCTGGATCCGAGCCACCTTTGGGGAGTACAGTAAGTGTGGGGAGAGATGGAAAGCACAAGGTTGGATTCTCCTTGTTGCTGGAGACACCAAGTCTCCAGATGGAGACATCTTGGCTAAAAAGTATTAAAAAATAATAATAATTTTTAAAAGTGTCCTAAGAAGTGCAAAGTTAAGTTACAAAGAGGTTGGGCAGAATGACAACAGTGGGGACAGCAAAGCCTTGGCTCTGATCTGTCTGTAATGAAACATGTGACCTGTGCAGGTCCAGGTGTGAGGGTCTTGCAGGTGGAGCTTCTGGTCCCTGAAGGCAACCACCTGTATCTCCTTTCAGGTACTGGCTACATTGACAACATCACCCTGGTGTCGGCGCAGCCCATGGCTGGTGTCCCAGCACCCTGGGTGGAACACTGCCAGTGCCTGGTGGGCTACCAGGGCCAGTTCTGTGAGAAATGTGCCCCTGGCTACCGCAGAGATGCCCCCAGCCTGGGTCCCTTCAGCACCTGCGTGCCGTGTGGTTGCCATGGGGGAGGAATTTGTGATCCTGACACTGGTAAGAGAAGCCATCACCATGTTGCACTTGTAGGGTGTACAGGACCACAGGGTGGCCACCTGCATCGTGGAAATTGAGCTGGGATGGAGGAGTTGGGCATGGAGTGGGTTGGGATCACCAATTTAAGATGCATTTAGGTCAAATTTGTTTTGGATGATGATTGTTGGAGTGAGAAAATTAATCTCCTACTACTTGGGTAGCATTACAAACTTTTCTGCTCACTTGTTTTAAAAGGAATTGTGTTAATCTGTCAAGTTGGAGGGGTCTTTGAGCAACCCTGTTGAAGCTGTTCCTGCTCACTGCAGGGGGTTGGATTAGGTGAGCTTGAAAGGTTTCTTCAACTCAAACCATTATGTGATTCTGTGTGGTGTAAGCAGATGTCAGTAATGTGAATTTGTTTCCTTACCTATGTTGTTAAAACAGCCCACAGTGTTGCCATGTGGAGTCAAAGTAGTGCAAAGTGAAGCTGTCAGTATTTCCCAAGTCTGAATTGGAATTTCCAAACATCTAAGCATTGAACAAGAGGCACAAAAGGCAACATGTGGTTTCTTGTGAGATATATGAGCTCTGAAAATGAGGTAAAGCCACCTCTGGGTAGTAATGGCCAAACTTTCTGCCCTGGGATGGGCTTCCAGTGGGGTCTCACTTGGGTCTTGTTGCAGGAGCAGGGCATAGAATCACAGAATTGTTTTGGTTGGAAAAGACCTTTAAGATCACTGAGTCTAACTGTTAACCTAGAACTGCCAGGTCACCACTAAACCATGTCCCTCAGCACCACATCTTCATTGCTTTGAAACCCCTCTAGGGATGAGGACTCCACCCCTGCCCTGGGCAGCCTGGGCCAGGCCTTCACAACCCTTTCCTCATGTCCAACCTAAACCTCCCCTGGCACAACCTGAGGCAGTTTCCTCTTGTCCTATCGCTTGTTACTTTGTCTTTCCCACGTTGTGAAGGGCTGATAGACAGAGAAATAGAGCATGAATGGGCAGGTGTGGGGATCTCAAGGAGTATGGTGGATGATGCTGGACCATGGGTGCTTGTGATGCAGTGGGTGGCATGGCTACCAGCAATGAGTGGCCAGGAGTTAGACTGGTGGACCCCATCTGGGCTGAAAGCAAAGTGCCCTGAGTCCTTTCCTTTCTTCCTCAGGTGAATGCTACTCAGGAGATGAAAATGTGGGCAATATATTCAGCTGCCCCTTTGGCTTCTACCAAGACCCTCAGCAACCTCATAGCTGCAGAACATGTCCCTGTGGCAACGGCCAGGGCTGCTCGGTGGCACCGGGTGGTGAGGAGGTTGTCTGTGACCACTGCCCTCCTGGAGCTGCTGGTAATGCCCTTCTCCAGGTCACTTCTGCTCTGCCTTTCTCCAGCATTTCTACCTATTGTACAGGGAGATGTGGGGATCACCAGGGATGCTTGGAGCCAGGTGGATCATCTCATCTTCTCAGCCCAGTAATAGCATGCTTCAGCTCCAGGGGCTGTGTAAACACACATCTCCCTGCCTCAGGAAAGGTTCTCATCTAAATAGACATCGTGGATGGACAAAGGATTGGTGGAGAGGGAGGGGAATAGGAAAATAGCAAATAAAAACCCAAATAGGGAAATCTCTTCTGAGGCTTCATCCAGCTTTCAATAGCCTGTCTGGCGCATTCTGCATTGGCTGTGGCAGCCAGGAGAGGGGAGATGCTGCTGTGCCAATCCTGATGGGGCTGAACACCCCTGTTTCTGTGGGGCAGGAACAGCTAGGCAGCCTCTGCCTTTTGGTCAAGAGCAGGAGCTTCTGCTCATCTCTCTTTTCCCAGGGGCCAACTGCGAGTACTGTGCTGATGGCTATTTTGGAGACCCAGTGGCTTCCCGGCCCTGCCAGCCGTGCCAGTGCAACGGCAACGTGGAGCCCAATGCCGTGGGGAACTGCGACCGCCAGACGGGCGAGTGCCTCAAGTGCATCTACAACACCGCCGGCTTCTACTGCGACCGCTGCAAAGACGGCTTCTTCGGGAACCCTCTGGCCCCCGATCCTGCTGACAAGTGCCGAGGTGAGAGCTGGGCATGATTAAGAAAATCCATGCCAGAGTATGGAGTGGCTTGATGGGAAGGGGGATGCTTCAAAAATTGAGGCTGGCAAGTGGGAGCAGAGAGCAGGATCCAGAGCACAGGGCTAAACACTGGGAGGAAGGCAGGGGGAGAAGGTGGATGGAAGGATGTGCTAAGACATGAGGCGAGGACAGGCTCTTCTGAACCTTTGCTGCTCTGACCTGCAGCCTGTGCCTGTGACTCGGCTGGTGCTGAGCCCCTGAAGTGTGGGAGCGATGGGAGCTGCATCTGCAAGCCTGGCTTTGAGGGCCCCAACTGTGAAGAGAGTGAGTGTCCAGCTTGCTACGACCAAGTGAAAGCCCAGGTGAGCATCTGTGCCAGGTCCTGGGCCACTGAATGGCAGGGGGTGCAATGATACCAAGTCAGCTGAGGGATCTGGGGTTGTTGATCCTGGAGAAAAGGAGGCTCAGGGGAGACCTTCTCACTCTCAGCAACTCCCTGAAAGGACATTGGAGCCAGGTGGGGTTGGTCTCTTCTCCCAAGGAATAGGTGACAAGACAAGAGGAAATGGCTTCAAGTTGTGCCAGGGAGGTTTCAGTTAGACATGAGGAAAAATGTGTTGACTGAAAGGGTTGTGAAGGCCTGGCCCAGGCTGCCCAGGGCAGGGGTGGAGTCCCCATCCCTGGAGGGGTTTCAAGCTGTGGAGATGTGCTGCTGAGGGACACGGTTTAGTGGTGACCTGGCAGTGCTGGGTTAATGGTTCTACTCGGTGATCTTTAAGGTCTTTTTCAACCTAAACAATTCTGATTCTATGATCACCTCCTGGACTCCTCAGGCATCTCTTCCATGTGTGAGAGAGAAGTGATTTTGGAGGCTGCACCTGAACTTTGGGTTTGTACCTGATTCAACCAATAAAAAACCAATGATTTAGAGCTACTGGGCCTGCTGTACCCTATCCAAAAATAAGCCCTCACTTTGCACTCTATTCTCTGGCTAGACTGTGGACCTGGCTCCCACCCTGGTCTTTCCATCATGGATTAGGTATGTTACTGGCTGATGGCCTGGTCTGCTGTGGTTGCAGGTGGACCTGTACCTGAAGCAGCTGGCAGAGCTGGAACTGCTGTTCTCAGAGGTGCAAGCTGGTGGTGGGGCTGAGAGCCAGGACCTAGAGGGGAGGATGCAGCGTGTTGAGGAGATGCTACGGACCATCCTCGAGGAAGCCCTGAGTCTGCAAGGTACCACCCACCCACAGCCTTCAAATAGGGCTTTCTGTGCTCTAACAGGGGAGGGTTTTGCTGCCTGTGCCTTTTTTGACAGTGATGAGTTTCTCTTCAGCCTTCCTCTTTCCTTCTCACCAGCTTCTGATAGGTCTCTGGAAAGTCGCATGGCTAGGATGAAGGGGCAAGGGTCCAGCTCCCAGAGCCACTTGGATGAGATCAAGGCAACAGTGGGGAGACTGAGGTCTCTTGGGAACCAATATGAGAGACAGGTGCAGGAGACCCGGCAGCTGTTGGAGAGAGCCAGACTGGACCTAGACCGCAGTGGAGCTGCTCTGCGTCGGGTGGTAAGAGCATTATCCTATGATATGCTCCAAGCCTAGCCTATGGCTGAAAAAAATTCATGGAGAAAGCAAGAAATTAATATATTCCAGTTGTTACAGTCAATTTGTAAGTGCAGAAGATGTTCTGATGGTCCTTTCTGCAGGACTGGGAGCTGGAGAGGTTCTGGCAGGGGTCTCTGGGGGACTGGGGACATTTAACATGCTGTGGTTGCTTCTTTCACTGCTGAATTGGATGGAGAGCAGGGAAGAGCACTCACACCTCTCTTCCCCTCTCCTCAGACCATTCCCATTTCAAATCTTCCCGGGGGCTCAAATCAGCTCTTGATGCTGGCCCAGGAGGCTCTGAGACTGGCCAACAGGTGAGTTGCTCCCACCATCACCTGAGATGGAGGGGAGAGGGACTGAGATACTGATGGGAACCACCTAGAAGGTTCTTTTTGGGGGTCCTTGCCCTGGACACCAGGCTGCAGCTGCCACAACCTCAGTGCCAGCACTGGAACAGGGGAAGATGTGGCTGCTGGGCTGGTTTCACTGTCCTACAGAGCTGTCCTTTGTTTCCTTTGAGGGTGGTGTTGAGTGTGTTTTAGAAGCATTCTGGGGGGCAGAGTTTGGCCCATGGGTGTCCAGCTGCAACAGGCAGCACCTGCCTCCCCTGTGATTCTTCTCTACCCTTGAGAGATGCAGGAGGGACAAGTGAAATGTGGGTCCCCTTCTCCAACACACTGAATTTCCTAAGAGAGTGTGATCTGAGTCCTGCACTTGGTTCACAACAACCCCCTGCAATGCTCCAGGCATCAGGTGGAGTGGCTGGAAACTGCCTGGTGGAAAAGGACCTGGGGGTGTTGGTCAACAGCTGGCTGAAGATGAGCCAGCGTGTGCCCAGGTGGCCAAGAAGGCCACCAGCATCCTGGCTTGAATCAGCACTGGTATGGCCAGCAGGACTAGGGCAGGGATCATTCCCCTGCACTCAGCACTGGTGGGACTGCACCTTGAATCCTGGGTTTGGTTTTGGGCTCCTGACTCTGAGTGTGTCCAGAGAAGGGCAACAAAGCTGGGGAAGGGTCTAGAGAAGTCTGGTAAGGAGTAGCTGAGGGACCTGGGGTTGGTGAGCCTGGAGAAAAAGCGGCTCAGGGGAGACCTTCTCACTCTCAACAGCTCCCTGAAAGGATGTTGGGGCCAGGTGGGGTCAGTCTCTTTGTCCAAGGAACAAGCGATAGGACAAGAGGAAGTGGCCTCAAGTTGCCCTGGGGGTGGTTTCAGTTGGACATGAGGAAAAATGTCTTTGGCCTGGGCAGCATTTTGGGAGTGGTGAAGTCCCCATCCCTGGAGGGGTTTCAAAGCCATGGAGATGTGGTGCTGAGGGACCTGGTTTAGTGGTGACCTGGCAGTGCTGGGTTAACTTCACGGTCTTAAAGGTCTCCTCCAACCAAAAAGATTCTGTGATTTTATGATTCTGTTCTATAATCCAGGATTGCTGAATACAAGTTGTGTGGGAAACCTTTCTCATGAACTCCACTCTGTGCTTTGCAGCCATGCACAAGCCGCCAACACCATTGACCAAGCCACGAAGGTGGCGTGGGAGGATGCGCGGCAAGCACTGGAGCTGGTCCGAGCAGCAGCCAGTGGAGAGGTGGCCACCTCCGGTTCCCTGCAAGGGCTGCTCAGGAAGTGAGTGGAGGCAGCGTGTTGCGGGTGGATGTAGGAGGGAGGAGGGGGGTGGCTGAGTATCTGTGTCCCCTTCCTACTCCCCAGCTGAGTGGCAGAAACATGCATTTGGAGGAAAACCTGGCAGGGACTTGTCTGGGCTTCAGTTGCTGGCACATCTGAGCAGTGGAGATGAAGGGTTGGCAGCTCTGTGGAACATCTGCTTCCCACCCCATGATGCTCCCAGGGGCCTGCCTACAGCTGGGGCAAGGGGATTAATGCTGTGTGTGTGAACAGGCTTCAAGGCATGGTGGCAAATCTGGGCTGGTTTTAGCCCAAAGGTTGGTCTGGTGCCTTCTCAGAGCCCACCACAGTTGCTGGGGTGTGAGCAACACCCCTAAATGAAGCTAAGGAGCTGAGCAGGGATGTGCAGAAGGAAACAGCTGATGGTCAAATAGAGATTAGCTGAGCCACCATGGAGCATGTTGAGGGTTCAGCTGGTGTGAAATGCCTCTGGTTTCTGGACTTGCAGCAAGGAGACAGCAGACACCCTGCTAGTCAGAGAGGCTGGGATGTGGAGATATTTGCAATTAGTGTTCCCTGCATGATAAACCTGTGTGAGGCCTTGGAGAGCATGAACAAGTCAATGTTAGAGGCAGCATTAATGCCATGGTGGGAGGTTAGCAGCTTGGCTGGTACCGTGCTCTTCAACCTTGCATCCATGCAGGTACAAGGAGCTGAAGTCACTGGCTGGTGGCCTGAAGGTTGAGGCTGATAGGATGGCTTCTGAGTCGGACAAGGCTTATCAAGGCAGCCTGGTGCTCCTCAGCTCTCTGTCCAGCTTGAAGAAGACTGACATTGGGTCCTTTGAGGTGAGGGCTTTGTGCCTGTGGGACCAGGAGATTCACTTTAGCTCTCTCCTATACCCTCCCTGGTACCCTGCCAGCAGCTCAGCCCTTCCCAGGGCTCTGTCCCCATTGAAGAGCCATTGCATGTGCATCTTCCCACCCACAGCTGGCTGTGGCATGCGGAGCAGGATGAGACAAGCATCTGTCCATGCATGAAGCAGTTCCCAGTGACCCGGGCAGTCATTGCATCTCTGTGTTTCAGGGGGAGGCAACTCGGCTGAAGCAGGACTCCAGTGCTCTCCTGAGTCTGGTGGACACCTACATGGCACAGTACAGGCAGCTGCAGAGCCGCACGGGGCGCTGGGAGGAAGAAATCAAGCAGCTGCTGCGGAGGGGAGAGGGCGAGAGAGTGGTAAGAGGTTGGCTGTGGTGGGCCACAGCTTGAGCGGTCTTCAGTGTGAGCTGGAGTCTTGGTGGGATGCCTGTGGCACCACCACTACTAGGTGCTGTCCTAGGCTGTTTGCCAAAGGAGATGCAGCTCTGCCTGCCTGCTGCAACAGAGTCTCCTTCCTCCAAAATGCAGCCACTTGGGGTTGGTCTTCTGGAACTGGTGTGAGACCTTACTGTGTGTATGGAGCTAGTGGTGCAGTGTCTCCCCTGCACACCTCTTCCACTTGAGGCAGGCTGAAGGCCTGGTCCTGGAAAGATTAGAGCTAAGATGGCTCTGGATGGCTGGAGCTGGTTGAGGAGCACTGGCACAGGCCTCTGATGACAGACCAGGCTGTGGTAGCCTTGATTCAGGGGCAATAGCAGAAGCATGGGAACAGGTTGATGGGTCTTCTCCGTCAGTGTGGATCCTTGCAGACAGCTCTGGGACTATCTGATGCTCCTGTACCGTGTCCTTCATCTGCTCATTGTATCCCTTTGACCTGTCACAGACACTGACACAGCTGCTGTCCCGAGCCAACCTTGCCAGGAGCACAGCCCTGCAAGCTGTGAGTGCTGGCAATGCCACCTTCTACGAGGTGGAACAAATTCTGAAGAGCCTCCAGGGTAATGTCCTAGAAGATTTTCCTTTCCCCTCCCTTCTGGTATCTCACAAAGGTAGTGCAGCTTCATTCCCACCTGAGGTTTTTTTCAGGGTTTAACTTGCAAGCAGATGACAAGAGAAGGGAAGCTGAAGATGCCATGAGGCGGCTGGCAATTATCAGCAGCATGGTTGCAAGTGCCAGGGATAAGACAGACCGAGCTGAAGGGATCCTGGGCAGTGCTGCTTCTGAATCCAAGGCAGCCAGCAGCACAGCGGAGGAAGCAAAGCAGATCACCATGGGGATCCAACAGGTGAGGATGGGCCTCAGTGCTATTGCTGGCAGAAAAGGGCTTGGAAGGGAAAACCACAGAAGAGGAAATGGTTGGCAACTTCATGATAGACCTGATGCTTTGACTTTTGGACCTGGTGTTTTGACTCCTGGGATAACATTTGTCTGTAGTGGATCCTGCAGATACTGTACTGGACTTGGCTGTAGATGAGTGGGTGGATGTCGTTCTCTGCAGGCACATTTGTCCCATGAGTAACTCTGTGGCATGTCACTATAGCCACCTTTTGATGACCCAAGGGTTTTTTTTAAATCACTTCCACAATCTGAGTCACTGTCAGGCTTGTGAGCGTCCAGAACTGGTGTTGGTGGGTTTGACTCTCAGATGGATGTTGTAATTCCCCAGGGGTTTGCTAATGTGTGCAGGAGGGGTTGAGCCATATCATAGAAACAACTCTTGGGAGCAACTGGTGGAGAACTTGAAGTATGCAGCCAGAAGGATGCTTGTGATAATTTTGTGTCTCTGTAGAGGAAACCAGTTCCCCCCAGCTCCACACCCCAGTGCACCCAAACTGATTTTGGCCATGCTCTGCCCCTCTGAAAATGCCTTTGGCTTCCATAGGAGATCACACGGCTGAAGATGGAAGCCAACAAGACAGCTGATGGTGTCCTTGCCCTGGAGAAGGCAGTGGCCACCCTGCAGCGTGAGGCCAAGGAAGTGGATGGTGAATTTGAGAGGAAGCTCTTGGAAACAGAGGCGGATGCTGCTGTGATAAAAGATGTGAGTCCCCATCATCCTTACCTTGCCCCCTTCCTTGTTGACTTTTGGCTAGACTTCACCTTACAGCTGCCACCTTGTCTTCTTCAGGCAGCTCAGGAAGCTCAGACGGTCCACAACAAGGCTGGTCGGGTCGGGGTGGTTGTGCAGGAGACATTGAGCGCCCTGGAAGAGCTGCTGCATCTGATGAGTAGGTTTTGTACTGCTGTTGGAGGGCATGGGTAGAGGAAGGTCCCCACTTGGGTCTAGGCAGGGGTGCTGGGAGTTGTGGCTGAACCTACCTCAGATGATGCCTGTAAACAGGCTGAGCAGCAAGATGGAGATGAAGTATCTAGAAAGATCTAGTCCTCAGCCTCCATGCATCATTCTTACTTCCTTGTTTTCTTCCTGGGCTGCAGACCAGCCTGGTGCTGTGGATGAGGATGGCCTGAAGCAGCTCGAGATGAACTTTAGCAAAGCCAAAACCAGAAGTAACCAGCTGAAGGAAAAGGTGTCAGAGCTGGAGCAGACAGCCGCTCTGCAGAAGGCCCGGGTGCAGACGCTGGAAGGCAGCATTGTTGAGATCCTGGCAGATATCGGGAACCTGGAGGATATCCAGAAGAGTCTTCCTGCAGGCTGCTACAATACAAAAGCCATCGAATTGCCATGAGCCAGCTCTGGAAAGGCTGCAGCACCTGCCAGGCTGTGAAGGCAGGAGACATTGGTCCAGCTGCCCTCCCCAAACCTGGCAGGACTGGCTGAGTTCGGCTGTGTTGAACTGATCCTCACCCTCAATGTCAGTGTGGCAGGTGATGTTCGTGTCATCACACTGGCCCCGGATAGTCCCTGATTCTTCAAAGCGGTCCATCCCTTGGAGACAGGAGGAAAGAGATGCTTGGTCGCATGAAGGTGCTACTGACTACACGTCAACCCTTTCCTACAACATTTCTGAGGTGCAGATGGGGGTTGCTTGGTGTCAGCCTTGGGAGTTTGCATGCCTCAGAGCCTGAAGTTCACAGCCGAGGTCTCCACCCCCTGTGGATCCCCTCTCCTGGGCTTGGACACAAAAGGACTGGAGTCTCTGCCCTTACTTTTGACTTTGCTGCCACCACCAACTCCTCATGTTCTCCATGGGGTTTTACACACCTTTGATGTCTCAGGAGGCAAGAAGCAAGCAGTGTCAGCTGCTGCTGACCCTATTCATACATAAAGCTGCAGCTTTTCCATGGTGCTTTTCAGTGAGATCATTACTGTTTGCTAAAGTGAAAAAAAAAAAAACCAAAGGTTTGGAGCTCAGGGTGATGTGATGGTTGGAGGAACAGGGGAGGAAGGAACTGCTGGGGATCCTCAAATGGAAAGTCTTCCCTGTTCCACCTACTCCCTTCAGCTTGGATAAGACCTGCTTTATTTCTCCCATACTGCTTTTTGAGTCCCAAGGCCCCTGAGGGATGGCTTTCTTGTCAAAGCTCCTCCTGGACAAGGACAGGTCTCCACACCATCCCCTTACACATTCAAGCACAACTTTTCTTTCCAAGACTGGTTGGTTTGGTACCAAGCAGCTCCCTGGGTGCCCCAGAGCCCAGGAAAATCAAGGCGGTGTCCCCTCTGCACAAGTATCGAGGACCCTGCAGCACCTGTCACAGGAACTAGGAGCTTTCTCCAGCAGTCTGCAGCCAGACTCTCATGTCAGAAAACCTGACCCCATTCTGATGGAGTGCCAGTGACCTGATTTGCTCCCTTCAAAAATATTGACAATGTCTTGAATGTATCTCTGCCTCTGTTTTGGTGCTTCACGTTTTTCCCTCCCTCCCTCTGCTGGATGTTTCTCAGAGGTTCAAGTAACTGACCACAGGGTTTCCCACAATACATGTGAGCAGAGCTTGGAGGAGCTGAAAACCACAGTGCTCCCATCACCCACCAGTGGCCTCCCTATGGGTCCAGCTCCATTCTGACACCACTCCTAGCTTCCTTCAGGTGCCATTACAGGGGATGAAAAGAGACAGCTTATGCTGGAAATAAACTCTGCTGAAGCCCCTTGACCTGTGTGGTGGTGAAAGAATAGGTCCTGGATGGGGAGGACAGTTTGGGGGACACGCTCACCCTTCGTTAGCTCTAATTCTCAGACAAAGCAGTGCTCGTGCTTTTGCTTAATAAGGATATACCCAGTAATACTGCTGCCTTATATTTTTATTTAAGTGAGATGCATTCCTGCCTCTGACGTGTATTCCTTCTCCTGTTGTGCAGCACAGGGACAGGTATTGTGGACCTGACTTTATTTTTCCATGAGTTTGTTTTTTTGGAAAAGGAGTAGGTCAATAAATAGTGATTATTTCTGTCTGGATCTCGCCTATTGGCTTATCTTCTCTAGCTCCCAGTTTGGGTGGGCTTGGCCATTGGTTCTCCCAGCAGTGCAGCTGCTGTTGCATTTTGTGCTGACTTGGTCTCGGTGCTGTTTTGAAATGACACCAGTAACAGCTTTTTGTTTTGTTTTGTTTATTACATAATTTAAACATTTTGCTGATAAAGTTGGTTTGTTTTTTTTCTTTTGTCGATGACCTTTTTTTTTTTTTTTTTTTTTTTCATATAGCAACAGGAGGAAAAAAAAAATTTAGGCTCCAAAACTTTTGACAAAGGTGAAATTGGTGGCATGGCAACTTTAACCCCTTTCCCTCCCACCCTTTTTTTTTTTTTCCCCCAAAAGGCATTTGAAGTTAATTTCTTTTTCAGCAAATCACACTGTTTAAAAGTGGAGGTTCAAAGATCAAAACCCATCAGCTTCCTCCCACCCCTCCCCTGCACCCTGGAAACCCTGATCCTCACCTCCCCAGCGGCCACATGGATCTTCAGGGATGATTTTTTTTTTTGCCATACCCACCCAAAGGCCTTTTCCAAACCATTTCCAGAGCTGATCAGCCTATTACAAACCCCCCATCCCACCCCACCCCATACTGTGAGTTTTACCGAGCGGATACAAGAAGGCGCAGGTAAGACTAGTAAGACAGAATATACTCATCATCTGTACCACAACGCTACATCTCTAAGGCATGCTGTCCTAACCCCGAGGGGATGGGAAGCTGACTGGCTTCCCCCATGTTCCGTCCCGCGTACCTGAGGGAGGGAGGATCTGAGGTGGCTCTCGCATGTGTCACCCACCTTCCTTCTCCATCTCCTTTGTTTTATTTCCCTTGTGTCTTTTCCTCAGTTAAAACCCACTGTCCTTCCTCCTTCCTTCAAAGAGGCTTTGATCCCCCAGAGGTTTAACATTCCCTCAATATGTGTATGTGTTTTGGAGGCTGGCTGTCACCATTGCTTTTCTTCCCCTGGCTTGGAGCTAAGATACATGGATGATGTCTGGCAAGGAGAAAAGGCTGCTGTCTGAAATACATCTATGTTGTGGTGGAGAGGGAGCAGAGGGTGAAAAACTGAACAAGTGAGAAGAACAGGTGGAGAGGAGTATAAGTACTGGCTTATGGATGTTGGGTGTCTCATAGATGAGATGTCCCACCACAGGCACCTGCCCAGCATGTTAGCTAATGGAGCTCGGTAGGGTGTTGGTGAGCAGCTTGAGCTGGCTGAAGACCTCCTTGTCGAATACATGTTCCTGTGCTCTGTGTCCTGCACGCTCTCGCCACCCTCTCTGCTTTGACATCCCCATATCTCCTCACCCCACAGGATACTATGCAACCACCTGGAGGTACCAGAGCTGATACTGAAGACTTCAGCCGGAGAATTTATGACAGCTCCCAAACAAGCCTCTCCATGCAGAGGTAAATCCTTGGCAAGGAAAGACCTCTTCTGGCCTTTGGTCAAGTCACATCACTTCTGTCTCTTGCTTTTCTTTCTGTGAAGGGCTGTGCCCTCCTTGAGAAGTCTGCCTGCTGCAAGTAACCTGTGGCTGTAGGCTACCTTATTTTGTCCAAAAACTTGCTGTTATGGAGATGTCAGCAGCATTCAACAAGTCACCAAATTTATCACAATGTCTCATCTTTGGGACTTCCATGAGAGCAGCTTGTGACCCTTTGTAGGTGTTTAAAGAAGAAAAGAAAAAAGTTATTTCAGACCTTTCCCTGAAACACCCTGGAAGACTCTCAGCCTCCTGGTGTCTCAGTGCAACCCTGTCCCTTGCTGGGGACCAGCAGCTGCTCACAGGACTGTCCTAGGAAACCCTCAAAGCCAGCATGGGCAATGGTTGTGTTTTGAAAGAGGGTGGCAGTGTGGGCTAGCCTGAGACTAGTTAAGCCAAATTTGTGGGGAGTGGGCAGATGTCCAGGAGCTGTAGGCAGCCAAGGTTAGATGGAGTAAAGGGAGAGAAAAAGATGAGGAGTAAAGCAGGACTGTACCTTCCTCCTTGTGGCTGTGATCTTTCCGTGGGGTTGTGCAGGGTCCTTGCACATTTGGGATGCTCAGCAGGACAACAGCCTGCTCCAGCAACCCTCCTCTCCACAGGACTTGAATGGTTTTCTATTGCTCCATGTTACCTGCCCCGCTTTTAACATGAACATCTCCACTAGGCTTCATCCCTGGCATCTGGGGGCAGGAAAGCAGCAGCCTGGCATGTCCCAGGGGGTGTGCAAAGTAGCCACAGCCAGTTTGGGAGGGGGGAAGTATCATGCATTTAATAAACTCTTCAAAGAGAGGAAGAGGGTAGGAGTGGAGGGAAAAGGGGGAAGTTTACAGACAGAAATGGAGATCTGGAGGCTAGAGGATGGGGATGGATCCAGCCCCCAAGAAGCTAAGCCAGGTTTGTAGCAAATTCTCACTAAAGACTTTGGGTCACCACCTGCTTCTTCCTCTCTTCCTCCCTCGTTTCTTGGCTTCATAAATGACAGGTTCCTTTCTATGTGCTTGTAGGCTGCAACCCCCAGCCTGATCGGGGTAGAGCATCACCCAACTCCACTTGCCTAGAGGGTGGGTTGTAGGCTCACTTGCAGCCAAGGAAAGGTGAGATGTGACATCCCTCCTAGCAATGTTTTGGCAGCAATGCTTGCCAAGGCCTCTGCTCTCCTTCAGAAATACCATCTCTGTGATTTTTCATGACTAGGAGGATGATTTTGCTGGATGGGTTGTTCTGCTGCTGGCCTGAGGAGGTTCACCTGCCGTGGGGCACCAAGTCAGTTGGGTTACAACTGCCCACTGCCAACCAGGATTTGTCTGGTCATTGTGTCAAGAGGTCCAAAGGGCTTGCGCTAAAAGTATTTAAGAAAAAAAAGTCCATCTAGATGTATTGAGCTTAAGTACGGTAAGATGATGCAGAAGAGGAAGACCCTGCTCTGAGCATGCTGGGAGGACGGACCGGGGGGACCATTTCCCAGTGACATGCTGGGAGGGGTGTGCTGGAGCTGCCTCCCATCAAGCACACTGAGCCCACCACTCTTTCACCAGTCCCCCCTCCCTCGCTGCCTATGAGGGGGAGGGCAGTTCCCCAAAAAAGAGACCAAACCGTTCCCCTCGGGGCCATGCCGCAGTTCCCTGGACATTGCTGCACAATGGAGCGTTGGCACTGGGGGTGAGAGGCAGAGATGTGTGGGAGGCCATGAGGTGGGGAGAGAGATGGAGACACAGACTGAGAGAGAGAAAGATAAAAGAGTGATGGAGAGCTGTAGGCAGGCAGGACACGAGGGCTGTCTTGCTGCAAGTTGTCCAGCGCTTAGCCAGAGGCATTGATGTAGAGCTGGCTCTTGAGGATGTAGTCAATGACAGGCTGGCAGAGGTAATCCACGACGTGTCCATCCCCATGCTGCAGGGCCAGTCTGGGGATGTGGGGGGAGAGAAAGAGGTCAGAGCCTGCTTAGGTGGGTTGGGTGGCACCTTGGTGTGCCCACAAATGGAAGAGCTGGCTGGGGGCATCCCTTTCCCTGCCTTGTAACAGGACTCCTCCTTCCGGCATCACCCACCTGCTTTTGGTGGAGCTGACAACTGACATGGGGTGGTTCAAGTCATCCTTCACCACCAGGATGTTGTTCTGCAGAGGAAGGAGGGAGAGAGGAGTTGAAGGGATGGCCCAAAAATGGACATCTACCTTGCAAGCCCCCCTGTCCTGGTAGTCTCAGGAGTGTTCTATGTGGTGGCCCCATTGCTCATCCCACCTAGCAGCTGAAAGCATCTGTCCTCAAGACTTTTTGTGTCCCATGGCAGAAGTGTCCCTCTGGGTAAAGAGGCTGTGGGTCCTCTCACAGCCTTCCACATCCACGCATGCATCTACGTACTTTGTACTTGCGGAGTATGGAGGAATGATTCATGATCCGGTCAGGGTCTGCTCCATCCCGGGGCACCACCACGATTCCGAACTCACCGACGATCACCTCCATCTAGGAGAAACCCAAAACAAGGAGAACTTTCATGACCATCTTGTGCAAAGCCTACCACTGTCTGCCAACAGTCCTGCACCATGAAAGCTGGGCTGTGGTCTGGATGGAGAGAGAAAGTGAATCTGAGGCCATTTCTGGACAGTCTTTGGCAGAAACTTGGAATTATCAAGGCATGGTGAGTGGTCTGCAATGGACAGAATAAACTCTATTAATAGATATTGAGGTTGGGCTTTAGGGAGGACTTGTTGCAGTAGAAGGAGGATGAGAGCAGAAGAGGTTACCCAAGGGAGGACATGACCCCTGTCTCGCTTGAAGGCTTTATGAGCAGGATGGATGTGTTGGTCCTGACAGAGGTCTTGTAGGGTTATTATGCCTTGAGCAGAGAAAACCTGAGTTTGTGTCAAGGCTGGTAACCAAGTCTGCCACTGCATGGGGACAGCTCTTGCTGCATCATCCATCTCAAGACAAACCAGGCTCAACCAAAAGAGCTCTGGGTCAGCATATTTCATTAAGTGAAATTTAGCTGTGGATTTGGCTGTAATTGTGCTTCATTTCGAATGTCTGGCCAACTTTTTTAAAACTCTTATTTCCTACCTCCAGGCCTTGCTCTGCTGAGACTTGCATCTACTTGATGCTGCCTCCTTTCAAGGGACAAGGAGTGAGAGCACAGCCTTTGGAAATCCCTTGGGACCAGTTTATCTGCACCTGGGTGCCATCCTCTGTGAGAGTGGTGAGTGGGAACAGGGATTGGGTCTGTGGAAGGGGAGGCTGGGTAGGGCTGGTCACTCTGGAGCAGAAGATCCTGTCCTTCAGGCCGCCCGTGTGTAGAGGAGGTAAGGGTCAGGGTTGTGATGGAAGAGACAGTGGGGATGGTGAGCACAGTTCCTGTCATCCCAAGGGACTTGAGTGACTCCCAGGAGTGCTGGATGTGGGAAGCAGAGGAGAGGAAGGGAGCCTGGGGAAGAGCAGCATGAATGGGTGCCCAGCAGTGGTGACTCACGTCTGCCTCGTTCCAGAGACCAGGGATGCAGAAGGACTCCAGCAGGTCACTGCCACAGAGCAGTAAGATACGAAGCTCTGAAGAAAAGAAGCAGAGAAACTCAGAGGTGGGAGAAAACAGGGTTGAGCAGACACCCCCTCCCATCCCATTGTACTGCTCAGGGGGAGCCTCTTCTGCACAGACCTTCCCTACAAGTCCCAGCTAAAGATGCTGTGGTCCTTCTCGCATCCCTGCTGGTGCCAAACATCAAATACCCCCCAGCCTACCTTACTGAAGCTCCTTTCCCGTGCTGCTGGCTTGTTGTTAGCATTGCTACATGCTATGAAAGTTGAGACTGTGTTCCAGCCCTGAAGGTGGGGTATCCCCATAGAAGTGAGTCATTTCTCCATGCTGTGGGCACCCACAGTCTCTTCATGATCTGCTGCAGGGGTTCCAGCCACAGGGCAATGAGTAGAGCCAAGGGGATTGCTCAGAGCCCTGGGCATGGCCATGTTTGCTTTAGCAAAGTTGGTGAAGCTCCAGAGCTTTTCATTGATCATCTTGGAGGCCTCCCATATCCCACCCTTTCTCTCCCCAGGCTGGGACTGGTGCTGGCTGACAGCCTGCTGTGAGGAGTGGCTTTGCTGTTCAGTAAGAAAGTTGTGCTGTGGGAAAGAGCTTTCTGCTCCAATAGGCCTGTAAAGATTCATTTATTTGCACAATCTCTAGAGGAAAGCCATAAACTCACCCAGAAGGGTGGGAAAAGGCAGCTTCATGGCAAGGCGCCTCCCTGGCTGGCATTTCCAGGTGGCCAAAGCCCTTGGGCACTGCATGATGCTGGCACTAGGATGGGTGTTATGCCGGGCTGTGTGTGAGCTAATGCATGGAATGGGTCTCAAAGCCACCAGCAACCTTCCCATGCAGAGGTGATGTATGGTGGTGCCAAGATGGTGTCAGCTTGGTGGGTTTAAAACCCCTAAAGGGCTTTAAAGAAAGGGGCAAACAGGAGGGCAAGTTTGGTGGCACTTGGGGTGACTTTCAGGGCATGATGCCATGGCAGGTCTGTGCCAGCGCTGGGAGCTGGATCCCCACTCTAATGGCTCTGGCCAGGTTAGTGTGGCTCCTGTTTCACCCCTGAGTCCCGATAGCCAGCACTGGGGCAGAATGATGGTCCATCATCCTTTGCTCACCACCAGATCTGTTGTGAAGCTGCTCCCTAGCCATGTAGTGCTGGCCCAGAGGAGCCAAAGCGACATAGAACATGGGCTGTGTACTCACCAATCTCCTCATATCTCATCACTGTCCCCAAGTTGGCGTTTTCATCTGGGGAAGGGAAGCAAAAGAGATGTGCTGGTGCCCGGCCTGGAGAAGGGAGCTGGGAGGAAGGCTGGGGACTGAAACTAAAGCAGAGGTGATGCTGGACCTTTCCTCTACGTACCCACAAAAGTGAAGCGCTCCATGGGTGGGCGAACACAGCAAATCCGGCTCAGGCTTTCTCCCACCTTCCCCAGAATCTTTGCTAAAAGTGAAGAAGAAAAATTAATCAAAGAGATGACTTAACCCTGGCAGACTGACACACACAAGCACATCGGCCACCCTGGTCCTGTGGCATACTCCTGTGCCCAGGTGCAGGAACTGCTCTCAGCATCTCCCCACCACCTTCTTTCATGGTATTAACTTCCAAGAGTGCTATGCTGTGCCTTGAAGGGACCAGGTAGACAGCTAAAATCACTTAAAAAAAAAAAAATCACAAAAAGTTTGGGTTTATGGGATTTAAGAATGCCCCCTCTTCTCTCCAGCTTATACCTCCATGTCCCACATCCCACCAGCTCATAGGGGATTCAGCCACGTCACCTCTTCTGCCAGTTTATCCCTTGTACACATCCCATGGCTACCAGGTTGCCTTTCTCTTAGCTGATCTCACTGCCTGGACATCATCCAGCTTAAGTCCAGTGAGATTTCACAGCCATTTTAAGCTGTTTGTGGCTCCACTTGCTGTGCTGGACTTTAACTCCTCTATCGTGTCCCCACCTGATCCTGAGCTTGGTACATGGAGCCTGATGAGCAACCTGACCCAAAAATAAGATGATGGAGCCCTGTTCCTAATGCTTGGCAGCCACAGCTTGGATGTGAGGCGTGGGTGGTCGTCTCCCTCTTCCTTACCCTGCTGCCACCTACCTGCGGTGGGCTTGTTGGAGACGTTGTTGTTGTTCTGGTAGATGGTCTGTGAGGACTCATTCTGGGGCTGGCCAATCACAGGGGTGATGGAGGGTGTATTGACATTGGAGAGGATGCAGCCTGTCACTCTCTGCAATGAAGGAGAGAAGTAGATGGTATAGTTCCTTCACCCCACCTACCTCTCAAAACCTTTACGACCCCTGTATTAAACCTCTGCACCCCAGGCTGAAGGTCATCTTCAGTGATTCGTATGTGCAAACTCACTTTAGGATCCCCAGACCAATGTAACCTCACCAGCTGGACCTGTGGCTAGCAGGAGCCTGTGGATAATGACTCGTGATTAAGGCTGGGGATGGTGGGATTAACTTCTTGTGTGGACCCACGAGGCTGGCAAGGCTGCAGCCATGCTGCCTGCAGGCAGGCATCGCCTGTCTCCCTGGCCTGAAAGTGCCCATATGTTCTGATGAACAAATACAAATGCCATGGTTCATGAATCAGTGGTGCAGAGACAGCAGTTTATGTGCCCTTTTCTCCTCCACAGGTCCCTGCAGAAGAAGGCATCTCCAGGGGCTCCAGCAGGACAAGGAGCTGAAAGCACCTATGACAAGGTATGTCACATCTCTTCCAGGTCAGGTTTTCAGACATGTTCCTGCAAATCTTCTCTCTGGATGTTCCAGCCATATTTTGGTTGTTGATATCCATATGAAACCTCACTCCTGCACTCTTTCGATGCCCTCACCCCAGGTGCACCCATGGCATGGGTGCTGTCTCACCTTCATCAGGTCACGGTGGTGCTCCAGCACACTGCAGGTGGTCTGCCAGGTGTCCTGGTAGCACTCCCAAGGGTCCACCCTGTGGGGAGCACAGTAAGGCAACAGTGTTGGCCAATGGCCACTGCCTGGACCTCCTGGCAGTGTTACCTCCTTCCCATCAGGCCAGACAGTAGTGCCATGAGCTGCCACTGTCACTGCCCCAGCTCTGCCATGGACCATGTCTTTAATTCAGATGTCCCTAATAGCTATGGGGACCTGAACATGTGCCTGGGCACCTTGCCACTCTTGGTACCTGAATAACAAGCTTTTATTTGGCTTGGATGTACCTACATATGTTACAACCCTGTTTCCTGAGGGCAACCCGGAGATGTTTCTGGTCCCATCTCAGCTGTCAGACACCACATGGCAATTCTGGGAAGGGGATAGATAGTCCGTGGGCTGGTGCTGCTGCAGGTGTAGAAAGGGAAGGTGCCATGGCACAAGGCTGGGGTGGGCTGGGTGATTTTGAGCCTCACTCAGACAACACAGACTCAGCAGGGGGCTTGCAAGACCCCCTGCAGCCAAGGGCTCCCCTGAAGGATGGTGTAACCCTCCTCACAGGTTCTCTGCTGGACTAGGAGATGGCCTCCAATTTTTCATCAAGCTTTAGCTGGGAGAGAGGAAAGTCCATCCTGGAGCTCTAGCAGTTGCTGGCATCTCCATTTTGCATGCAGGACTTTGCCACCACAGTGCTGGGGAAGGGAAAGGAGCTGCTGGTGCTGAGACGGGTGCAGGCTCTGCCACTCACCTGATCCAGTCGGAGGACTGGACAGCCAGTTGGCACATGGTCAAGCGATGTCGGCTTGAGACGAGACCCTGCAAGAGAAGGTGATGAGGAACAGTTATAGCAGGTCCTTCCAAGGGCAGAGAATTGGGTTCACTCAGATGAGATGGGCCAGAAGGATTTGTTCCTGCACACAAAGATTAATTTAAGCTCCTGTTTGCTGTAGAGCAGGAGTCCCTGCCTTGCTGCAGCCCTCGTTATTCACCAGTTGGTGAGATTTTCTAAGCAGTACCACCCTCATACCTGCACTGCAGTGGGGTCAGACCTGGGGATGCTGTTTTTTTGATGAAATTTCTCCAGTGTTCAGGAGAGGTGGAAACTTTCTCCTCTAATTTGGATTTCCCTCTGCACCAGAAAGTGCTTTTAAAGGTTGTTGTTTGCATTGTTGCCATCCTCACAATAAAATTGTCTTTGAAATCAGTCATTCAAACCAAAAAAAAGCAACACAAAAATATGACCACCACCATTTTGGGTGAGAACGTTTCTCTTTGACATCTAGTACTTTGGCTGGTTGTAGGGTCTCACTGCAGTTTTTATCTAAAGAGCAAATGGTTTCATCATCTTCCTCTCAGAGACTTTCCCATGATCAGGAGCTGCTCTGGGCTGAGAAGGTTCATGAAAGGACCATGGATGCAGGTAGCACTACCCAGTGCTCACTCCTGGCTTCAGAGATATCATTGCAGGTAGGAGGCAGAAATGGAAAATGGGATTGACCCACCGTCTTCCCATAGGAGTCGTGCACAGGTGAGACAATGCCACCAATGACGATGAAGCGTCCAGTCTTGTGCAGGTAATCCCGGGCTCGCTCTGAAGGAGAAAGACAAGGAAAAGATCGCAGAGGAATTAATCTGGACCCACTGCATCCCAAAACACCTTGCTGCCAAACACCAGTTTTGCCCAGTGCCTGTAGAGTGGCTCATCCTGACTTGGGCAGCTCTGGGTAGGGAGGGTGACCAAGGGAAGGACTGGCTTTGTCTTTACATCACATCTCATTTGGTGCCATGTTGAGCATGGACCTTCCCAGGGATACCCAAACCTTGGGGGAAGGAGGATTTGGTGGAAGAAGGTAGGTCTCTAGCAAAAGGTAAATCACATTCAGATCCCAAATTACCTTCAACCACCTCAACAGGGCACCAGAGGGGCAGCCAAGAACCTGCACCACCACCAACAGCTGCTTGACAGAGACAGGCTCTTTCAGCAGACCTGGAAGAACCAAACTGAGCTCATGAGGTGATGCATGAAGCTGGTTCATTCACTGCCTGCAGACAAACCCTTTCCTTTCCATTTTTCTCTGCCCATAAACTACATCCACCCTTTTGCTCCCCATGACTTCTTTCTTCCTTGCCTGCTATTGAGCTCTAATGTCTTTTCTATGAGGACAGGCCTGGGGCTGTTCAGCCTGGAGAAGAGAAGGATCCGGGGAGACCGTCTTGTGGTCTTTCAATATATAAAGTCGGCTTATATGAAATATGGAGACTTCTTACCAGAGTCTGTAGTGACAGGACAAGGGGCAACAGTTTTAAACTAAAAAAGGGGAGATATAAGGAAGACAATGGGGATGGTAGGACACTGGAACAGGTTGCCCAGAGAAGTTATGGATGCCCATAAGAAGCATTGAAGTTCAGGTTGCATGGGGCTTTGAGTAACATGATGAAAGATGTCCCTGCCCGTGGCAGGGGGGGTTGGACTAGATGATCTTTGACGGTCCCTCCCAACCCGTTCTATGAGTCTGTGATTCTAACACATGCTGTTGGTTGACAACCTAAATAAGAATGGTCATCACACACAGGGCTGCATTCATGGGTGTTTAGTGCAGATGGATCCCTGCCACATCCCCTGCAAAACCTGCAACTCATGTGCCGCTGTTCTGGAGATGCTGAAATGTTTACTAGAAGTACTGCACCAGGAGATATCCTTATCTGCTCATCTCTTCTGGGATGTTGCTGGTGAGTCCACCACCTCTAGTTCTAAGCTTGTTTGTTCCAGCTTTGCTTTATCCTGTTTGCTCAAGCCCTGCCCACTCCCTGCTTGATCCAGCTCACAGAGAGCAGCTGCTGGGAGATTTTGCAGCCGTATAACCATCACCTCCTTTACTTGAGCTCTTCCACTGTGTGTCTTGCAGTCACCTTGTCCCCAAGGCACATCGTGCCTGTGCATGAACCATGGCACTGCTATGGGGCTGCAGCCCAGAAGAAAGCGAGGAGGAAGAGACCTAGGGCAGATCAGTGGTGGTGGCCACAGACGAGCTGGCCATGCCTACTCTACTGAGAGTGGGGAGGGTGGTTGGGGAAGCCACAGTGCAGCCCAGAAAGATAAAAACTAAAGAAAGAAAGAAAACAAAACAAAAAAAAAATATAGAAAAGGTAAAAGCAAAAAGGGAGATGAGATTGATAAGTCATTAGAAAGTTGTTTTGGTGGTTTTATTTGCAAGTGGAGGATCTAGAAAATATTTTGTCTTTGCAAAGAAAATGAACATTTCTGAAGCTTCAGGATCCATCAGCCACCCCAAGATGTCACTGCATCATACAGAATCATGGTGGCAACAGAAACACCTCTTTGTCCTGCTGATGATTGAAAATTAGCTGTGGGTTCATTCACATCTGTTGATGTCATGAGGGTAATGCCAGTTGAGTTCAAGCATGTGGGAATGACAGCTGAGTCCTGGGCCGCATCTTGGCATGACAGGCACAGCTTGGTGAGTCCAAATGTGGGAAAAGGGGCTTTTCCATGGGTATATTGATAGATATGTTTTTTCTGATCATTTTCTGGTCAAATGACCCTCTCTGGGGTTGTGCTGTTTAGGAAAGGACCGTTCTTCCAGCAGTGCATCTCTTCAGCTCCTGTGTCCTGGTTCCTGCTCTGTTTCAAGGCAAAAATTCAGCTCTGGATTTATTTTAGAGCTCCCCTGCATCCCCTTGGGATGGATACGGAGCAGCCATATAATGAGGGAGGTGAAAGGGCTTGAGCAGGGCAGGGAGGTAGGGATGTTGCTGAAGAACCACTCAGGTGAAATTATTTTTTTTTTCCTTCCAAATTTTGCAATTTCTATTAGGGAATATTGTTCAGCTATTGGGTCAGTTAAAAGTCAATTAAGGAACTATAATTGCCATGGACTTTTATTTCCCCTCTGGAGGGTGTTGAGCAGCCCCAGGTCCCCGTGACAGCCTGTGGGAGATTTGCCAACCTCAATAAAACCTCTTCCTCAGCCTCACCCAAAATCCTTTCCCTGGCTTCCTTCCCAGCTCTTGCACCCTGGGCACACCAGCCCCCAAAGAGAGAGAAAACCAGGATTTAATCCTTTGATTGGTGGAGGGAGTAAAATTCAATTGCCTGAATTAGCTGTACCAAAAGTTTCCCCCCCTGCCCTCGATATCCTGATCTTGAAGGATTTAACTCCAGCAGTTTGGTTTGAACCATATTTTTGCATCTTTGCTGGTTATTTGTCCTCTGGGAACCATGTGGGCACATCTCCATCTGCCAGCAGGACTCAACCAGGGCAGTGAGGGGACTGAACCCAGCCCTGTGTGTTCCTGTGACTATCTGTGTTCCAGATGCTTCTGGGGAAGCACCCTATGGGGGAGCACACAGAAAAATCCAATATTACTGTACTTTTTTAGCATAGGCAAGGGGGTTTGGGGTTGAACCAGCATCATAAATTAAAGCACAGTGGGATTCCTGTTGCAGCCCACCATGACAGCACTCCATAACCAAAAAGCCAAATGTGCAAAAAAAATCTTCTTCTCTACTCTGCATTTCAAAAAGAGGAACTGGGGGGGTATGTGCAGCACTTCTCCCTCTCCAACGCTTTTTGCTTGCCTTTATGGATGCTACTGGCTTTCCCATTGGTTAATCAATCAAAAGGGAAGGGGGAAAAAAAGCACCATTTTTTTTTCCTGATTCTGCTCTTTCTGGCATCTTTCACACGAACCATGTCCTGGGGCCTCTCCTAGATTGGAAAAAAAACAAGGGCAGCATAGGGTATAAATTACAGAAAATGGTATCAAGAGCCTTTTATAGCAAAAAAAAAAACAATATTAAGGAATTGAGCCATGATGTTGGAAAAAGAATTAAAAGGAGCAAAGAGATGGTTTTGGCTGAGCCTAGAGGCAGAGGAGGTTCGTGGGAAAGCTATCTGGACCACCTCACACGTACTCTCCACTTCACATGGCTGATGGTATTAATTTGCCTTGAGCTTTTGGTGGCAAAAGCCAACGAGTCTTATGCCAAGACTCCACCGCCACCACCTGCCTTAATGAAACCCCTTTTCCTGCAGAAAGCAGCTCATCTCCTGCATATGCATGCAAATGACTAGAAACCCAAGCGAATGTGTGCAAGTCTTGTGACCACAGGTGGAAAAAGTATTTGCCTGTTTCTACATCAAAATGGTTCCTTTGTTTTTTTTAACCTTTTATTTAGAGAAACCTGTAACAATTGTGTTGCTCTCCAAAGTATATATATA